>CM059188.1:89591284-89711201 GCA_030323885.1 Branchipolynoe longqiensis | reverse complement strand
AACGCCAAAATAGGCGTTAAAGCTGGCAAGAAAATTGTCAAAAAGAAAGCTCAGAAAGTGCGCACCACTACCATGATGCGCAAAACGGTGAATAGCCATTTCACTACGTTTAAACCGATCGAAGTCATCAACAAGTTGACTGAGCAGATTTCAGGAGTTAAGGGCATTCCTGCTTCGGTTTTCAAAGAGATGGATTCCGGCATTCATCTTTCCGACGAACGCCGTCGTTATGAAACTTCCCTCTGCCTGATCCATAAGGCAGTTTTGGGTGCCTTGACGTCTGTTATCCCTGTGGCTAACAGGATGCAGACAGAGAACAAGTTCTCGTCTTTGGCGCGGGTTATGGACCGGGGCATAGCTTTGTTAGCAGCCGCTAGTAACTACATGACCCATCGGAGATTTGAAAACGTTTTCAAATCGGTCACCACAGATGCCGGAAAAGAGGTTGCCCGCTCGAACAAGGTAACGGACCATGATGGTAAGGAATACACCGTGTATTCCGGACCTACCCCTATCAAGAGCAAACCGCTAGATAAATCCAAGATGTTTGGGGGTCAGCTAGCTTACCTGTACAAACAGGTAGAGGTCGACTACAAGAGTGCTAAAAACACTGAAGCAAAGAGTCGTCGCTTCCAAAACCCAGCAGGGTTCAGAAAGTCTAGGACGGATTTTCGATTCCGCAGAGGAGGAAGGCCGTTCAGGGGCGGACCGTCCTTCCAGTTCAACCAGCGAGGAAGGGGCCGAGGCGACAGGCCGGCCTCAAACTGGAACGACAACCGCGGCTACAAGAGGGATTTCGTTCCCAAGCCCCAGTTCCCGAAACAAGGGAACAAGTAGAGATTTCCACACAAACAGTGCAGCCTCCTGACCCTACAATGGTCACGGAGGAAACTCAAACTGAAGTAAGCCTTTTTCAAGCAGGGAATGTTTCTAATTGTTTACATCAATGGCAACAGTTAACCACTAATCCAGAGGTCCTGAATATTGTTAAAGGCATTCACATCCCTTTCACACAATTGCCTATACAAAAGAGAGCGCCTTTTCCGTATCAGTTTAATTCACTAGAAAAATCTCAGCTAGATCACCAGGTTCTACTGTTTGAGTCTAAGGGCATTGTCAACAGAGTTGAACATACTGAAGGGGAATATATTTCCAATATCTTCTCTACTCCTAAACCTGATGGTTCAATCCGAATGATTTTAGATTTAACTCAGTTGAATGAAATCATTGAATACAAACATTTCAAAATGTTTTCTTTAGAAACAGCTCGTGATTTAATTACCCCAGGGTGTTGGCTAGCGAGTGTTGATTTAAGGGATGCGTACTACACCGTTCCTATTCACCAGACAGATCGGAAATACCTACGTTTTCTCTGGAATGGCCAACTTTTTGAATTTACATGTTTACCTAATGGTTTGGCCTGCGCACCGCGTCTGTTTACTAAGTTGTTGAAACCAATTTTTGCACACATGGCAAAATTGGGGCATTGTATGTTTCCATACATAGATGATTCTTTTATTATGGGCCAATCTTTCACGCAATGTGAACTCGCTGTTAAAGATTTATGCAAAATTTTCACCAAATTGGGTTTCTTCATACATAACAAGAAATCAGTTTTTTCTCCTACTCAGGAGCTTAAGTGTCTCGGGTTCATTCTGAACACCACGGCTATGACCGTTTCGCTTACACGCCAAAAGAAAGATAAGCTTTACCGCACAGCGATACAGCTGTTAGACACTTCTAGGCCAAAGATTAGACAGGTCGCGGTCCTTATCGGGGTCATGGTTTCGTATAGTCCAGCTATTCTATACGGAGCGGCACACATAAAATCCCTCGAAATTGATAAAAATTTGGCGCTGGCCCGCGCAAAGGGAAACTTTGAAAAGACCATGTTTATTTCGGAGAACGGCCTAGCCGACATTGATTGGTGGCTAAACCACTTTGACCATTCCCCCAATCCCATTAGAATGGGAGAGCCTGACACTACCGTTACCACTGACGCGTCTCTCCAAGGGTGGGGAGCACATCAAAATGATGTAGCAACGGGAGGAAGATGGCTAGAATCGGAACTCCCCGATCATATTAACGTTCTAGAACTAAGGGCCATTTACTTGGGATTAACCAGTCTAGTAAAAATACCCAAAAATAATGTACGTATCCTCACGGATAACACCACAGCTATGGCTTATGTCAGAAATATGGGAGGTACAAAATCGATTAAATGTAATGCAATGGCACTTCTCATTTGGAACTGGGCTCAAACCTTTGATGTCTGGTTAACTGTTAATCACATTCCAGGCACACAAAATTGTCTAGCTGACAAGATGAGTCGCCAGTTCCATGATCACTTAGAGTGGTCACTTAATCCATCCATTTTCAAACACATTTGTCACACATGGGGTTCACCTCAGATCGATTTGTTCGCTTCGCGTAATAACTTTAAAATTCCAAAATATGTTTCGTGGCACCCGGAACCCAATGCTTGGCACATTGATGCCTTCTCCCTAAAGTGGCGACATCATTTCTTTTACATTTTCCCCCCCTTTACTATCATTAGCAAAGTCGCCAGAAAGATTCAAATGGAGGGGACACACGCCATACTCATCGTCCCCGAGTGGCACACGCAACCGTGGCTACCGACGTTACTAGCCACAGCCAAAAGCAGCCTTCGCTTCCCAAGATTCCGAGGAAACCTCAAACATCAGGGACCACTAGAACGCCACGGAAACGTGTCGACAACTCCGTTAGTGGCATTCCTTTTTTAAATAAATATTTAGAACAGTTTGGCTTAGACAAAATTACACAACAGCGTTTGGTTGATGATGCGTGGAGAAAAGGAACGGTGAAAATGTATACTACGTATTTAAAGAAATGGGGTATTTATTGCCTGCTTAAGAAAGTCAAGCCAATGACTCCCACAGTATCCCAGGTAGGACTCTTCCTACGTTACCTAGAGGACGAAGGCCTAGGATATGGCGCTATTAACGCTGCCAGATGTGCTCTGTCGATAATCCTACCGCGGGTTAATGGACAAACAATGGGTAAACACCATGTTATTTGTTGGATCATACGATCAATTTATCAGAGGAATCCGCCTAAACCCAAATATAATAGGTTTTGGGATGTTTCTCTAGTGTTCAACCTCTTCAAGAAATGGCCAGAAAATAAGTTTCTGGACGTTAAACTTTTAGGTTTCAAAGTCGCAGTTTTGCTTCTCCTGGTCACTGGACACAGAGGCCAAACTATAGTTGCCCTGTCGCTGAATGGTCTAGAAATTGACAGTAAAGAGGCCACGTTTGATTTATCAACTTTATTAAAATCAAACCGATTAGGTGACCCCCTTTCTACGATAGGGGTGTCCAGTTTCACTCAGGATCGCAAGTTATGTGTCGTATCTGCGATACGAAATTATATATCCAAGACAAGATTAATAAGAAACTCAAGACAGCTATTGGTCAGCTTTATTAAGCCACACAAGGCCATTTCCAGGGATACCCTCGCCCGATGGACAATGAATGTGTTAAAACTGGCGGGAGTAAATACAGACAGGTACTCATCGCACTCTACACGTGGTGCAATGGTGTCCAAGGCAAGATTGCTAGGCATCTCCGTTAAACGGATCCTAGCTCACGCGGGATGGAAAACCGCTACTTCGTTTGCTAGACATTACCACAAACGACTAGAGAAGCCTCAGCCGATAGCGCACAGGCTACTCACCAACTGAAAGAGAGAGGTAAGAAAAACATTGGTTTTTCCTCTTTTTTGCCATACAAATCGCTTTTCCATTGTTGCATACATAAGACATAATCACTAAAGAATAATAACAAAACAAGAATATCAGGATAAAAATTATTTTACGTAAAGGTCTCCCTAGCCTACGGCTAGCCAGAGGCGGCATACCGAGGTAAAATAGATTAGTTAGACGAATCTTACCTGGGTATAGATGATGGATAACTATTGTTTTACCGAGGTAGAAGCCTCGGTTAGACGTGGGCGAGGGCCCACCCACCACGCCCTGCCACGTCTAGTCAATCACTCAATTTAGCATGAGGTCACTTGACCTTAGGTTGTTTTTTAGAATCATTTTTATCCTGAATTAGTAGGTAAAGATTGCTGGACCCGGATGTGCTTCCTTCTCCCTCGCCCACGTCTAACCGAGGCTTCTACCTCGGTAAAACAATAGTTATCCATCATCTATACCCAGGTAAGATTCGTCTAACTAATCTATATGAGTTGAGCAAATGAGTTGAGCCCCCGTCTCCCGTTTTGGTGGGTCATGAAATTCGAACCCTCGAGTTCAAATCCTGGTCGATTCAAACCAATAACTTAAAATTGATAATTGTCACTAGCTAACCTCAGGCTCAGTGTTACTGGGATAGGGCGATGGTCAGTGGAATAAGGAAGATCAATTGCCTGTGAGTGGAAATTCAAGAAATGTAACAACACTAGTTGGATGCAACAGCCAGCACCCCCCCCCCCCCCCCCCCCCACCCCCCGTCCTGATATGACCATAGATATTGCTTAGACGTAAAACCCCAACAAACAAACAAAATCCAACGCACTCACTCACTCACTCACTCACTCACTCACTCACTCACCACCGGACGCGGTGGCCGAATCGGTAGAGCACAGGCCTCCCGTGCGGAAGGTCGGGAGTTCAATTCCCAGTCGATTGAAACCAATGACTTACAAAATTGATACTTTTCGCTTCCTAGCCAGGTGCTCGGGCACTATTAGGATAGGGTAAGGAGTGGTTGGCTGAGTCAGGATAATGTGACTGAGTTGGATATCAGGTCATGGTGCTGATGGCCTGATCTCCCAATGGGGCAGCACTATTAAGTTGCCATGAGTGTGCACCCTTCCTGATATGACCATATATGTTGCCAGGATCTAAAACTCAAATAACCACTCACTCACTCTCTCACCCACGCACTCACGCACTCATTCACGCACTCATTCACGCACACTTTAACGCACACTTTCCCCATGCACTCTAACATGAGCCCGACTTGGGTCATCATCATCATCATCACCATGCTGTCGGTCGCGATGCGACAAAGTCTGCTTTCATTACTTGACTGCCGCTCTCCTGTATGGTGTTTTGTGCGGTTGTACATTTCATGAAAGCTACCTGCAAAAGTGAAAGTGCTGCTGGCTTTTGCAAGTTACCAGCCGTACTCTCTCGGGGAGCAAATAGAGGTTTCACACCGGCAAGAACATGTCCAGACAGGCGCAAAACTATTTGTCCCTGCAGTGGCTGGTCGGGAGATGTTGGGAGTTCCATACATCAACCGCCCTTAATGCTGCCACAGTGACATGGTTTTCTGTTTAGGGTTTGCTCCCTTAGCCTTCGGTTCTGTCAAGAACCTGTACCAAAAGGCAGTGGTTTACAACTCTGCAGGGCAGGGGTGTCAAACTCCCTGAGGTTTTGCAATACCGATTTGGGTACTGCTGCTGTTGCCGGCCGGCCGGCCGTCTCGTTGGGCAGTCGGGCCGTATAGCGCCGGGCTCCCGACTGTTGCTCGACTTCACCACTTAGCAGGCGTGTCTGCAGCAGTTATGATCTGACCCCAGACACGGAAAGGTCAGCACGCTGTGTATTGGGAGCGCCGACCTACCTGGTCGGCATGGGCGCCCGTCTGACTGACTGGGTGTCAGCAGGATGTGGAATATTCCACTGCGTCAGGCCCGGGCGCGGGCGCGGTCGTGGGTGCGGGCACCTCTTTAATCAAAGTGGGCATGGATGGGGGTGGGGTGAGGGTGGTGGGTCCGGAGGTGAATGGGGTTTCAGGACCAGCCAACTAGTGACGACGTAGAAACGCTGACGACGTAGAAACGCTCTCAGAGCACACACCCCACCCCCCACACCCATCACACACACATCACACCCACCACACACTATACACCTACACCCACCACACACTATACACCTACACCCACCACACACACACACACATCACACCCACCATACACCTACACCCACCACACGCGCACACATACGGGTCATTCTCAGAAGTTATGTACCAATACTGTGACATCAGTACCACAAATTCAAAATACTGTCAAAATCCTATATATATACAAGATTCTTCAATGTGCATGTCCTTTTGCATCTGAATAATTGAAAATAAACATATTCTGACATTTTTATGTAGGTCAAATGATGCTCATGCCCAATAAATAGCAGTATAGCATGGAAACCAATCTGACTCCAAAATCAAATATTTTCCATACAAAGCTTGACATTTTTAGGACATTTCACATGTCACTTGCTTTATAAACAGTAGTAATAATAATTTGAAACCTCATTGCTATGGTTTTGTGTTATTTGTGATGATTAAAGAGAAAAGCCGAAAAATATTAGCATGGTAACAGTCCAAGTGGAATCAACAATTTTATACAAATGTTCAGCTCAAATTTCAATGTTTAGGGGCAATTTCAGGATTTATCTTTTACTATACCATAACTAGGTCCATGCATAGAGTGTCAAATGGTGAAAATAATTCATGTACTGTATCTGTACTCAGAGTTTGATACAGAGTTTCATAGTACTTGCAAGTGGAAATGAAATGTTACGATGTTAATGACTCCAGAAAAGGTTAACTAATACATCATTATTACATTTTTTAGAAATAGATGTTTTCAACTTAATGAAGACATTGTATATGACCATTTGAAGTGAAATGTGCTGTTGTTCAGAGGTTTTCATTAAGTTTGTGACACTTTACTTTCAATACTGTTGACAATGTCATAAATTAGTGATGTAATTTTCTATTTATTTAGCTACATCTATCCCAGTAAGATACATAATACACATTATTAACATTTACTTTTGATCTAAATATTGACACTCCAATAATGGGCTTCTTTGAAATATGCATTTCAAGTAGACTACCTCAAGTGGTACACCGTTTCTAAGAACGACCCATTATACACCACACACACACACACACACACACACACACACACACACACACACACCATACACCCAATTCACCGATACACAGCTACTGAAAAAAGAAATAACTTTGAATATATCGAGCATTCCATCGATATGATCTTATCGCTTCTAGTGACAAGATTTTGGTTGTTTGTTGGTTTTGTTGGGATTTTACGTCTAAGTAACATGTATTGTCATATCAGCATATAAAGACGGGTACCGATTTGTTGCAATGCACCATTCGTGGTGATTTTATAATGTTGTCCCACTGAGAGACTAGGCTACCTGATTTCCAACGTTATCCTGATACTGAGCTAATCAGTTATTGTCCTATCCTAGTAGACCAGGCGGGATGGCCGAATGACTTGCGCGTCCCTCTCCCGTTTTGGTAGATCATGGGATTCAAAGCCACGAGTTCGAACCCTGGTCGACTCAAATTAGTGCCTTAAAAATTTATACTTGTCGCTTCATAACCAGGTGCTTGGCATTATTAGGATATGGCAAGGACTGGCTGGCTCAGTGTCAGGATAATGTGATTGAGTGGGTGCTGTCAGCCAGGTCTCTCAGTGGGGCAGCATTATAAAGTCACTATGAGTGTGCACTGTCACAAGTCGGTATCCATTTTGATATGACCGTGGATGTTTCCTGGATGTAAAACTCCAACAACCAACCAATCATAAAAAAAAGAAGGAAGGAAAAGTTATTCGACCCACCACCGAGAAACCAGCCAAGCATCCAAATATGTGACCTAGACTCTCCCGGAATGACGACGGGGTCATGTAAGTGTGTAAGTATATAAGTGTATGTATATAATAGGGTTATATAATTACCAGCTTATATTAACTTATACTGTACATATGTCAATGTATATACATGTAGTCATCCACTACAAGTACCGGATGCGATGGCTGAATCGGTAGAGTACAGGCTTCCCCGTGCGAAAGGTTGCTAGTTCGATTCCTGGTCAAGTCAAACCAATGACTTATGAAATTGTTACATGTTGCTTCCCAGCCTAGCACTCGGTATTACTAGGATAGGGAAAGGACTAGCACAGTATGCTGATAATGTGACTGTGTGGGATATTGGGTCATGGTGCCAGTGGACTGGTCTCCAAGTAGGGCAGCACCATAAAGTCACCATGAGTGCGCACTGTCACAAGTCGGTACCCATCCTGGTATAACCTTAGATGTTGCCCGGAAGTAAACCTCCAACAACCAACCGACCACAACAAGTCTGGCCCTACCTTCTGTAATCGTGCCAAGTATAGTCGGCCTTTATACTGCGTGAAGTGAACCGCCTCACGGGGTATGACGTGGCATATTTGGTTTTAGGGAGGAAGGTTTCCCTCTACGTTGTTGTGCTTAAATAAATAATCCATCGTCAAATTGTTTTGCAAATGGGATGGTGTATTTAGCCTCAGAGGAAGTTATCTTTAAGTCACGGTTGGTTCAAGCTGCATAGTCCAATTAATGCTTCACATTTTAAAACCAAAACACTTAAGGCCTGGTCACATACACGTTAGTGGACGTAGTTGAAAGTAGTGGATGCCAACGTAGTTGAACGTGGTTTAACGTACCTGAATCCATACTTCTCCTTGGTAATAACGTTGGTGGGCCATGAGTTCCGATTTAATCTTTGGACATGTTCAAAAGAGTGCTACGTTCGGGCTGAATTTGCATCCGTGATGCTAACGTACTCTAGCGTGCTCTAGTATACTCTAGCTGACTTGGACGAAGCCCTGGTCACATAGCCTTAGTGGACATAGGTGAACATAAGCCGTGTTTACACGGGGAATTGTGAAACGATCTAGACAAAGTGATTTATATGAGGCGTTTTTGAGGCGCGTCTACACGAACAGAGTTTAAAAAGTGTTTTGGCGCCGGGAACCAGCAGCCTGTGGTGCGCCTGTAGCCGGTGAGCACTGCTATGTGTTTAGTTTACACTCGTCGATTCGACTCAGATGTAGCTGCTACGTTAATATCGCTTGGAATTTAAGGTTAATTTAATTAAATTTCATTATTTGAGTATGAAATTCTGTTAAATATGATCGCATTCACTAGATTTCGGCCTAATCGGGCCCTAACACTGCCGGGAACCAGCTGATTTGCTTCATCTATACTACCTCGCGAGGTGGTGTAGATGAACCGTTTCATATGAATCGATTCAGCCCTAAAACGCCTCAGAGTCGCGTTTACACGCCAAATGTGTGTCGATCTAGGCAAGTGGTTTCATATGAAACGTTTTAAATCTCCCGTGTAAACAGGGCTATAGTGGAGGCAAACGCAGTTGAACTTACTGGCATCTGTATTGTAACGTATTTATCCATACCAAAACCTGCCGTGCCTTAATGTATTTCAACGTAGTTTAACATACTTAAACCACGTTTGACCCATGATGGCCTCCACTACATTCAACTACGTCCACTAACGTGTATGTGTCCGGGGCATTAGCTAGATTTGACTATACATATCTAACTTATTTTACTGGTGCACTTATTAAGCATTTGTTGTGGTAGAAAATGGAATATTTACAAGGTCAATTCAATAAAACCTATCACAGCTGAATCATGTGGTGTCGAGAGTTTTGACGTGCATACCAAAATTCATTTTGTGCACACCAACATTCATTTTGCATGTTTGAACTTTGAATATCTCCAAAGTTAGCCACTCAAAATAAAAGTTAATTCAAACTAAAGTAAGATAGATTAGAACAACCAACCTCATATTGACTTCTGCAGTTGCAGCTTGTATTCAATTGACTCATTATTTCCTTCTCTGATATATATAGAATCAAATCTAGGTACATTTGATGCTTCCATCAGACTGCAGCTTAAAAGTAAGGTAGTTTATAACCATCAACTTAATATGTGACATATTGTGGAAGAAACTCAAAACCATCGGGCTATGAAACTTTAAGCATCTCATATTGGCGATTAGCGGTGATCGTCTTCTTGAATCGCCAGACGGGGTGGCCGGGTGAGTTCGAGAGTCCGTCTCCCGTGCTGGTAGATCGTGGGGTCGTGGGTTCGGGTCCCGGTCGAGTCAAACCAATGACTTTAAAATTGATATGTGTCGCTTCCTAGCCAGGCGCTTGGCATTATTAGGATAGGGCAAGGACTGGTGTGCTCAGTGTCAGGATAATGTGACTGAGTGGGATACCAGCTCATGGTGCCGGCGGCCTGGTTTCCCAGTGGGACAGCACTATAAAGTCGCCAGGAGTGCGCACTGTTACAAGTCAGTACCCGTCCTGATATGACCTTAGATGTTGCTAGGACGTAAAACAACAACAAACAAACATCTTCTTGAATCGGCGACTGGGAGTGACAAAGGAGAGGGACTTTGTGATTACTAATCAAGACCTGTGTTGTGTGAGATACAATTCAGATTGATTCAGTAGAAAAGACAAATGTGAGTTTATATGATTAAAGATTAATGAATCACATAAGAATTAGTCATATTCAGCGGCAACAGTGGATTTTAGTTTTTATGTATAGATACATATGTATTCGTCTCCTTACAGAAAAAAACTTAGAATTTAACACCATTAAGACGCTACGTTAAAGCTGCATAGTCCAATGAAATATAAAATTTTCAAAACCAAACCAATTATCTAGATTTGATTTTACATATCTAACTTAGATACTGATGCACTTATTAAGCATTTGTTTCTGCTTAGAATGCAATACTGAGTCAATTTAACAGAACCTGTTACTGCAGAAGTCTATGGTGTCAGAGTTTTGGCAAGCTTGCCAAAACTAATTTTCCATGTTTGCACTCAAAATATCTCAAAAGTTTACCATTTAAAATAAAAGTAACTTTGAACTAATGTAAAGTAGATACTAGTGATCAATCTAATATATTTATCTCAGAAAAAATACAGACATTCAAAACCATCAGACTATGCAACTGTAAATACGAACAATCCAACGACCATATGGGATGGCCGAATGAGTTGAGTGTCCGTCTCCCGTTTTGGTAAATCGTGGGATTTGAACCCATAGGTTCGAACCCTGGTTGAGTCAGACCAATGACTTAAAAATTGATACTTGTCGTATCCTAGCCAGACACTCGGCATTATTAGGATAGGGGGGCAAGGATTGGTTGGCTCAATATCAGGATAATGTGACTGAGTGAGATATCAGGTCATGGTGCATGATTTCCAAGTGGGGCAGCACTATAAATTCGCCATGAGCGTGCACTGTCACAAGTCGGTACCTGTCCTGATATGACTTTAGATGTTGCCAGGACGTGAAACTCCAACAACCAAAAACCAACCAACGAGGCCAGCTTAGACATGGCAGGTTTGGTGGTGCGGATGGGGAGTAGGGGTGGGGGTGAGTCCAGGGGGTGGGGGCGGGGGCGGGGGGGAGTGAGTAGCCACTCCCTGCCCAGACACTAGACAGCAGACGTCCCGACACACATGCCCAGACGTGATAATACGTGCGTACACCCATGCAGTCACTGGCACCTCTGTTTGTTTATTGTTGCTGATTCATTTTTTTCTTTACTTAAAAAAAAAACTAACAATATTTGTTAATACATGTTTGTGTGTGTGTGCGTGAGTGTGAATTACTTTTCTATCAAACTGACCTTGGCATGACCTTGGTTGACCTGGGATGTCGCTGACAGCCCAGCCTGCAGGCTATAGACTACATCACCGTTCCAGCCGCATGGTGCATTGCGGGATGTGGCAGAGCAAAGCAAACCAGCGAGAAGCACATTGCACATGCTAATACACTGGGTGCAGTTATGAAATGTGCTAGTTTCAGCTCATCTCAGCTCTTGTATGAAACATAGAAAACTAACTAAAAATATATATATAATAAATTAAGATATTAATCTTTTATCCAGCATTGTATTTACATCAATATAATCAGCACATCTTATGCCATATGCATTTAGATTTAGACAAATCTGGGCACTCAGACTAGTGTAAGAGCCATAGCCAGAGTCAGTTTTACTTATTTTATTCATGTTTTTATTTATATCCTATGGTTAATGACATATGTAGAAATAGAAAATAAGTACGGTTAATCAGATATTGGTTATATATTTCTTTGAAACAGGTTTTTGTTGACACATTTGACATTTTAATATTTAGAACAAGAATTACTTATGGCTGATCAATGGTGATGTAAACATCAGCCTGTAAACTGACTGAAATTATATGTTTCTTAGCTAAAAATGCTTAATTATGGAGAGTTGTGTCTTAAACATATTCATTATATTATATTGCATCCGTCCGTCCATGTTTGTGCCAAATTGTTATGTATTTCTATTAATTTGGAATAAAATGGAAGTTTTGCCCTACGCGTATCGGCTAACTCAATGGCTGCATTCCTTTGCTTTGCTCCCAACGCCATTTTCAGCGCATGCGCACTCGGAACCGTGATCTCGTCTATTGTAGCGATATCATGGTTGCTATGGATGGTTGGAGTAGGATACTGCTAGGAGACAGGGGGTGGGTGGAGCTGGGGGGAGTATGTTGCGAGTTGCCATAGTAACGCTGTGGTCACGTGTTCTTTGCTAGCACTCCGTGCTCCAGAGGTGACTGCCCGTGCAGTGCGGCACGTACACAAAACGCCACGCTCGCCAAGCCCACTCCCGCACTCAGGTTAATTAAAGGGGCTTGATATGGACTACAGTGACCAAATTCAACACTGCTCCATCCCCACGGGTCTTTTCAGTCAAGTTCCCTCAAATACTTGGAATAGTCATCACAAACTCTCAGATTACCCAGCCAGATATGATTACGTGTCATGTGGTGATTGTGTCCTCTGTGTGTGGTGCGTACCACTTCATGGAATGGGTTGCCGGAGGATGTACGAACATCCGCATCTCTTGCAGAATAATTAAATCTATCCTCAAGACTCGCTTGTTTATGGTGATTTATTATTATTATTGTTATTATTATTATTATTATTACTATTATTATGGAATAGTTGTACATATGTCATATCATGGTTTTATTGTACAACACCTTGAATTAGGAGTGGCTCTTGATAGTGAGGGTGCTCTTAAATTCTTCTCCTTCTCCTCCCCCGTCTCCTCCTTCTCCCTCCACCTTCTCCTTACCCCGCATTCTCATCCTTCTTCCCCTCCTTCTCACCCTCCGTGTATTCCTTCTCCCCCTCCTCCCCCTTCTCCTTCTCCTTCTCCTGCCCCTCCTTCTCTTCCTGCTCCTCATCCCCCTCATCATCATAATCTTTGTAGAACCGAGCATCTGCCGGGAGAGTGATACAACTGTACCCATGGCTGTTTTACTTACTGAGCGGTGGATAGATAGTACACTGTTACCTCTGTAGTCCTAAGCAAAGCAGTGCTTGGCGAATTAAATAGGGCTTAATTCAGCTTGAATTGGGGTTACAGTCTAGCAATATAACACATGAAATCTTTAATATGACACACTCATGATAGCTTTATAGTGCTTTCCAAATTTGGCTACCTCGGCACTGGCACTGTGGCCTGCAAATGCAGTCAGTCATATTATCTGCCTAGCCGACCACTCCTTGCCCTCTTTCACTAAAGCCAATCATCAGACAAGGTAACGACAAGTATCAATGTTGTATGTTTTTCCTTTGAATCGATTGGTCAGGAATTGCACCCATGACCTCCCACACTGGAAGCGAATATACCCTGCTAATTAAAGCTGCATAATCCGATGAAATATCAAATTTTCAAAACCAAACCAATTATCTAGATTTGATTTGACATATCTAACTTAGATAGAACCTATTACTATTAGTACAACTGCGCCCGATGAATGTTAGTAGAGCTTTCCCAGCGGAAGTGCAGTGTGAAAGGTGACCCCTGGAAGCACATGATGTCGTCCGTCCGCAGCTCGCCCACCACTACCACCATCACCACCCACCATCACCACCACCACCACCACCACACACAGGGCTACGTGAAAACAGCCCGTCACCACTTCCGGGGAGATTTCTGGGAATCTTCTTAAGGAGCATTAGCAGGCGCCAACATTAACCTCCTTTAGGCAATTCAGCCGCTCCCTTCCTCCCGCCCTCCCTCCCACTCCCTCCCTCCCCGTCCCCCCCCCTCCTTCCCCCTTCCCTATCTATCTATCTATCTATCTATCCATCTATCTATCTATCTATCTAACTATCTATCTATAGATATATATGTATGTGTCTGTGTCTTTTCCTTTCTTTCCCTTTCGTTCTTTCTTTCCTTTTCTTTCTTTCTTTCTTTCTGTCTGTCTCTCTTTCATTTTTTTATATATTTTTTTCTTTCTTCTTCCCATGTTCCAGGTCACCCCCTGTCAAAAGCAAACCTGAGTCAATCGAAGACTTACTGTTGGATATGTGTCGCCCAGCATTATGGTTCGGTCTTACTAGAATAGGGCAAGGACTGGCTGACCCAGTGTCAGGATAATGCGACTGAGTTGAATATTGGGTAATTGTGCCGGCGGCAGTGTATCTCAACCAAATCTGTACCTGCCTGTCAGTCTGTCTCTTGTCACTCTGTCATTATTGCTCTCAGTGTTAGGGTCACTCTGTTAATGTCACTCTGGTACTGTTACTCTGGTACTGTCACTCTTTTACCGACACTATGGTACTGTCACTCTTTTACTGACACTATGATACTGTCACTATGGTACTGTCACTCTGGTACTGTCACTCTGGTACTGTCACTCTTTTACTGTCACTCCGGTACTGTCACTCTTTTACTGTCACTCTGTTACTGTCAGCGGTACTGTCACTCTTTTGACCTACACTATGGTGCTGTCACTGTGGAACTGTCACTCTGGTAATGTCACTCTGCCCCTCTCACCGTTTTACTCTCTACAGTGCATGTAGTTTAAAGCTTCACCCATACAATCCCCAAAGTCATATACCTTTACGTAACTTGTGCTTTTAAAAAGCACATGACACAGTTGCACGATATGATTACCTGCTTATTCAGATCCACTGAACATCAATGCTCCTTATATGATTACAGATTTCTAGAATTAGAAATACCTCCCACGTACATTTGTATATTAGCATGCAATTTACCTGTTATGGACGGAATACCAGTACTATAGCAAGGACACATTCACTGAATAAAACGATTTTACGACAAAGAAATTTTAAAAAAATAGCAGGAAAGTGGCCGGGAGATCTCATTGCACCACCACTCCCCCCCCCCCCTGGGTGAATCGTTGGCTCTTCACAGAACTCCTTTGTCACCAGGACAAATCCAAGGACGATCAATGTCATGGTTATTTTTAGAATATATTCAGGCAGCTGGGGTTTCTTTCAAATATATTTAAATATTTAAATAACGAAATGTTGTATCCTGGTTCTGGCATATATCAGATAGGTTTGGTGCCATCACTACGGTTGCCATTCACTCAGTCATTCACAAACACCATTTGCGAATTATAGATCTCAACGTGATATCATACCGGAATATGGGATATATATTTTTTTTTACCATAGATATTTGCGAGCCCCTGATTTGCATATGGTTATTACTATTAATTCCTTTTAGACATTTGCCATTTATTTCTAATTTTGTGTCGAGTCTTATTTGAAAAGGCCCCCCCCCCCTTAATGTGTATTTTTTTAATCACCTTTCACCAATGTGGTTAATTAGTTTAAAATTCAATTACATTTAATACGTAAATTTTTGTCACTAGCAACCAATCGTTATTTTGTGGAATTGATATCAAGCGAACCCTTTGAGACAATTTCTTTCCTTCAGGTGAATTTGCTCTGTAAATTAATTAATGTCAACATGCCCCAGACCCAAATTAATATAAAATTTAATTTTGTTTAAAGCATTTACTGCCAGAAGAGCAACTTTTAATTAATTAGGACAGAATTTTCTTCGTTTAACCAACCTTAAATGTTGCCATGACGTAAAACCCCAACAAACAAACAATCTTTGTTTAACAGCATTGTGCAAGGTGCCGGTACTGATACTATGAATTTAACACATGCCTCTGATATATATATATATATATATATATATAATATATATATATATAATTTTACTATATTTATATATGCTGTATAATTTATTATGTGAATATAAATGAGGCATAGATCACCATTGTGTATGCCAAGCGGTATGCATGCTGTACTATACTAACCTGATTCTTTACTGTGGACTAACTACTGTTCTGCAGCTAATCTCGATGTTTGCGCCACCTAGGGTAGCTTTGGACACCTGTCTCGTCACTTATACACACACTCGTATATATTACTATAAGTTTCTATTATTTTGATAACACATTGTCAATGGTAGCATTAATTGTAACTAAACCTGCTGACCCTCACATTCTGATAAAACTGTTATACTGGTTGGTCCAATATCACATTTTAGTATTTTTCTACAGCTAGTTTCATATATATATCCTGCCTCTGCCTCTGGCAATTCACTCCTTGCGGCACTTGTCCCTAATGTGGGACTTACTACCACACCGAGAGCACCAGTGGCCGAAATTACAGGTTTTCTCGTCTCTGCTACAACCCTCTTACTTATTATATGCAAAGCAAGGCTTTTCCCCATCTTTAGAAAACAATTGCTTAGTGTTCCCATGGGAATTCTTGGCCACGCCAGAACCCCCCTTTGATGAGTGCCCCTGCATATATTCAAATGTGTAATATTGAAGCGCGACTTCTGCGTTGCCCGAACCAAAGGCCTCATAACCGTCGGTTGTCGCTAACTTTCTAATTGCCAGGTCATAGCTTGCATGTGCCTGGTCCTGGAACTGACCAGACTTAGCTCTACCCGCAATATATTTAATGTGTTTAACAAAGCGTCTTAAGTCTCGCAGGTCCAGTTCTCTTTTATCTGAAAGCCACCCACACGACGACTCAATTAATTCAAAGGGGGAGAGTTGTTTTCAAGTCCTTGCACCGGCGGTGTATAGGTCGCAAATTAAAGTACAGTGAATCGTCTGGCAATGTGTGCAATGGTGAATTGACACAGCGGGCGCGCGCTCAGTAGTGTAAATGTCGCGCAGTAGCGTTGACTAGCGGTAGTAGCCGGCAGCCCTGCCCGGCTCCAGGAATCGCCGCGGGGGGCAGCACCATGCGATTTCTTACATCGGCATATACTTTAGTATATACCTTACATCGGCATATACTTTAGTATATATATAGCAAAGTATATACTAAAGTATATGGCGATGTAAGAAATCGCATGGTATATACATCACCATAAATCACACTGGCTCCTTTTCCTTTTCATTGCTGAGCAAAGTTAGTCCATTTTTGTATACATGTTTACTCAACAAGGTTTGGAAAGTAGAACCTCACTAATTAGATTTCAGGCCTCAAACCCCATATGAGGGAGTCCTCACTCCACTACAGATTAAGTGTTACGTCAATTGAGACTCGGAGTTATTAATTTATAAATAGAACAACCCATGGCCACAAATGATTCATGCATACTGAGAGAATAGAAGACCAGGAGAGGTCACTAACAAGCAACAGACACCTTTTTAATTAGTAAAGGCACATACAGTGCACTGAGTTGTTGTTTGTTGGGATCTTATGTCCTAGCAACATCTACGGTCATGTCTGGATGGGTACCGACTTGTGATTGTGTGCACTCATGCCGACTTTATAGTGCTGCCTAACATGGAAACCGGGCAACCAGCACCATGTCCTGATATCCCAGTCAGTCACGTTATCCTGATACTGAGCAAACTAATCCTTGGCCTATCCTAGTAATGTCGAGTGGCAGGCTATGTTATAAGTTATCGGTTTGACTCGGCCAGGGTTGGAGCCCGACATCGCATACTGCTGTCACACCCTCCTATCAGACCTCAATGACATGCAGCCACAGCTTTTCTCGGGTGTGAGCTGAGAGGACAGAGCGTCTGGATAGAGTTGTGTGGGATCGAGTCTCGGCTGAGTTAAACCAAATGTTTGTGATAAGTGATGCTTGCCGTTTATTATTAAGGCTGGTGCTCGGCATTTCTAGGATATAGCAAGGTCTAGTTGGGTAAATGTTCGGGTAATGTGACTACTCGTATACCATAAAACCTCTCTATATCGACCGACCATGGGACTTACTTTAAATGGTCCAATTAGGGAGGTGGTCGGTTTAGGGAGTCTTTTTAATTGTTACGATGATATTGTATGGGTGATTGTTTGGGACCCAAATAAAGCGAACTGTGGAGGTGGTCGGTTAGAGAGGTTTTCCTGTAGTAGTTTTCATTTGGGTCTACCCAAAATGATTTGGGTCTACCTAATGATTAGGGTGCTGTCACCTGGTGGATTAAAAAACCAACCCAACATTGCTGCTCAATAAGCTCTAGTACTTAGACCGCTGCCTGCTAGTGCTACCAAGATGGGGTGAGGTGGTGATAATGGGTCCTTTGTTGGTAACTGCCTGCCTGTATAGAACAGAGGGTACCAGTTTAATGTCTAAAGTGCACTGTGCTATTGGCTGGCTGGCTGGGTGCCCATGGCTACAATCACAGTATCGACAACTCGCCGCACCTGTGTGCAAATCCTGATGGATGGTGCTTCTGATTGCTTCTGGAATAGGTCACATCTAAAGGCCCTGTCACACTACGACGCTTCCGCCGGCGCGCCGGCAACGCACAAAATATTTGCAACCCGTCGAGAAACGTCAAACTTTTCAGCGCTTTGGGAGAAAGTTTGACGCGGCGCAGCGTGTTAGTGGCGGGTTGGAGGCGCATTATTGGCGCGTTATTGGCGCGTTAGTAGCGTGTTATTAGGATGTATGTAGCGTGTCGGTAGCGTGTTATTGGCGTGTTGTCGGCGCGCTGTCGGCGCGTTGTCGGCGCGTTTACGGCGTGGAGGCAGCGCATTGGTATCGTGTTAGTATTGCGTGAACCCGTACATACCCGCCAGCAACACGTTAGGACGCGCCCGCAGCGCGTCCACAGCGCGCGGCCAACGCATCCAGGCGCGCCGGCAACACGTCCAACGCGCCGAGAAACGCTGGAGCAACGCCAATGGCATGCCCACAACATGTCGATGGGACTTTCCCGACGCGCCGACGGAACGCTCCCATTTTGGGGGGAAAAAAGCCAACGTTAACCAACGTTGATCAACGTCCTGCCAGCGTACGGCCGGCGCGCCGCCAACGCGTGTCGACGTGTTGCTAACGCGTCCGTAACGCGCCCTCCAACCCGTTGGCGCGCGTCGCCGCGCGTCCAAAGTTTTGTGCATGCACAAAACCTCGACGCGCCCCGACGCGCCGCCCCGACGTGTCCATTCACACGTTGCTATGTACCGACGCGCCGGTAACGCGCCGGCAACGCGCCGGTAACGTACCGGACGTGTACCGACGTGTTGAACAAAAACCCAACCCGTCGGCACGCGTCGAAGCACGTTGGTGAGAAACGTCGTAGTGTGACAGGGCCTTAACGAATATCGCTCCCGTCTTGTCGATTTCGCGTAACTCGTAGAGCTGTGTCGTTGATACCTGAATAAGTCTTTTAACCGAACTGATAATTGTTATAATCTACCTGACTTTTGTTTGAACTACATTTTTTTTAAATGGCTTACTCTAGAGATATTTAAAGTGAAACCATCCAAAGTTTGTTTGTTTGTTGTTGTTTTACGTCCTAGCAACATCTAAGATCATATCAGGACGGGTACCGACTTGGGACAGTGCGCATTCATAGCACTGTCCCACTGGGAAACCAGGCCGCCAGCACCATGACCTGGTATCCCACTCAGTCACATTATCCTGACACTGAGCACACCAGTCCTTGCCCTATCCTAATAATGCCGAGCACCTGGCTAGGAAGTGACAAGTATCAATTTTTAAGTCATTGGTTTGACTCGACCAGGGTTCGTACCCACAACCCCACGATCTACCAGCACGGGAGACGGACGCTCTAACTCATTCGGCCACCCCGTCTGGTCCATCCAAAGTGAATTGTGGTGTACATCTGAAAACTCCATAGACTCCATAGACTTACCACAAAATTTATAATCGATTGTGGACTTTTACATTATCTGCAATTATACCCGTTGACTCAAATTTAACAATTGATCATCGAACTATTCAGCTATCCATCCATCCATCACTTTTAGTTTTACACAGAAGGTACAAAATTCATGGGTTTGACTTTCTGTCATTTTGGTTTAGGTAAATATATATTATGATTGTTATAATCTACCGGACTTGAACTGACTTTTATTTTAAATGGCTTACTCTGAAGATATTTGAAGTGAAACCATGCAAATTAAATTTTGGTGTACATAAAAAAAACTCGGACACCTAACACTACAGCAGTAACAGGTCCTCCCGTCCGTCTCCCGTTGGTAAATGATGGGATTCGGACCCATGGCTTCGAACCATGGTCGAGTCAAACCAATGACTTAAAAGATTATACGGTACAACCCCCGTTAAACCAAGCTCGGTTAAACCAAACGATCAGTTAATCCAAACTTTTGTTGGCGGCCCGGGAAAATACTACCATTTATCATATGAAAAAAGTTGGTTAAACCAAAGTCGGTTAATCCAAAGTATCGGTTAATCCAAACCATTTCTATGGCCCCTTAAAGTTTGGTTTAACGGGGTTGTACTGTACTTATTGCTTCTTAGGCAGGCGGTAAGTATTATTAGGATAGGACAAGGACAGTGTCAGGATAATGTGACTGAGTGGGATATCAGGTCATGGTGCCGGCGGCCTGATTTCCCAGTGGGGCAACACTATAAAGTCGCCATGAGTGCGCAATCTCACAAGTCGGTACCCGTCCTGATATGACCTTAGATGTTGCTAGGACGTAAAACAACAACAAACGACAACCATATGGCTTGTGTCGCCATTAATCAATCGTGATATATCTGACAGGCATTAAATTGATTAATTATTCCTATATGCTAACTTTATGTGGGAAACGAATGTGGCTGTTTCTCCGGTTGTCTACTCAAATCGTCTGGCTGGTTATCAAAACAAAACAATAAACAAATAAAAGCCACAGCCAGACCGGACAGAATTGCCGAATCACTAATATATGCCCCGGTCACATACACGTTAGTGGACGTAGGTGAACATAGTGGAGGCTAACGTAGTTGAATGTACCGGAGAAGTATGGATGTCGGTATGTTCAACTACATTCAACTATGCTCAACTACGTTCAACTACGTTCAACTATGTTCAACTACGTTCAGCTACATTCAACTACGTTCAACTACGTTAGCCTCCACTACCTTCAACTAAACCAGACGGGATGGCCGAATGAGTTAGAGCATCCGTCTCCCGTGCTGGTAGATCGTGGGGTCGTGGGTTCGAGTCCTGGTCGAGTCAAACCAATTACTTTAAAATTGATACTTGTCACTTCCTAGCCAGGCGCTCGGCATTATTAGGATAGGGCAAGGGCTGGTGTGCTCAGTGTCAGGATAATGTGACTGAGTGGGATACCAGGTCATGGTGCCGGCGGCCTGGTTTCCCAGTGGGACAGCACTATAAAGTCGCCATGAGTGCACACTGTCACAAGTCGGTACCCGTCCTGATATGACCTTAGATGTTGCTAGGACGTAAAACAACAACAAACAAAAGCCTTCAACTACGTCCACTAACGTGTATGTGACCGGGCCTTTTGAGTGATGGCTGGCTTCCCATATGGGAAGTTGTCAAATCAATCCTTTGTGGATCCCGGCTGAGTCAAACCAATGACTTACAAAATGTATACTTGTCGCTACCTAACCTGGCACTCAGCATTATGAGGATAGGGCAAGGACTGGTTTGCTCAATATCAGGATAATGTGAGTGAGTGAGTGGGATATTGGGTCATGGTGTTGGTATCCCAGTATACCAGTCGGACAGCGCTATAATTTATAAAGTAGTCATGAGTGCACACTGTCACAAGTGGGTACCTTTCCTGATATGGCCATAGCAATCAAACAAAACCCACAACCAAACAAATTATTGTGTCGTTCTTTCACGAAAGACCACTATGAATTGTAAGTAAAAAGGGTTCAAAAGGAAAACCCATCAACGAGTTCCTAAATGCCACCGAGGCCAAGTTCGACTGGGTAACTGAACACTCAGTGCGTCTTTTGTAGTCAGACCTTGCACAAGCTATTGTAGACTTGGCAGAGGTCATTCATTTTCCATGTAGCCTATCATTAAGTGTGCCAATCCGTGAGTGATTGGGCTTTTGCATCCTAGTAATATGTTGCTTGTTTGGAGTTTTACGTCCTGGCAACATTTAAGGTCATATCAGGACGGGTACCAACTTGTGACAGTGTACACCCATGGCGACTTTATAGTGTTTCCCCACTAGGAAATCAGGCTGTCCGCCCCATGCCCCGATATCCCCCTCAGTCACATTATCGTGACACTGAGCTAACCAGTCCTTGCCCTATTCTATCAATGCTGAGCGCCAGGCTAAGAAGCGACAAGTATCAATTTTAAAAGTCATTGGTTTGACTAAAGCGGGAACCAAACCCCTGAACTCCCGAACGCGAGGCCCGCACTCTACCGATTCAACCACCGCGCCCGGTCCTAGTCATATCACTATCGTTATTGTGCAGCTGGGGCCGTATGCACGAATCGGGGTTAGGGCCTTAACCGCGGCTAGGCTAGCTCCACACGGCTAACTGTGGAAAATTGGTATGCACCAATCGGTGCCAGCGCTAACTTCGAACTTTAGCCGAGGCTAAGCTACCCCAGTTTCAAATCAGGTTTAACTGCTAGCCGCGCCGGTTAGTGTGCATGTGTGGGTCTCAATCTATTCAATGCTATCATATTTAACATAATTACATACGCCATAAGTGAAATTTTTATCAAATTAACCCTAAATTCGAACCGATATTAATGCCGCCGCCGCATTGTCGGCGTTATGCATATTGTCAAATCGATGAATGTAAAGTAAACAAATCGCCACCGCTGCTTCGACGTTGATATCCATACTGTCCAATGTCAACAAACCACACATCGCCGTCGCCGTCGCCACCGAATAGGCAATATATTATACACAAATCTATTCAATGCGATCATATTTGACAGAATTACATACTCTAAACGTGATATTTTATTAAATTAACCCTAAATTTGAACCGATATTAATGCTGCCGCTAAATCGGCGGCAAAATGCATACTGTCGAATCGACGAATGTAAAGTAAACAAATCGCCGTCGCGGCTTCGACGTCGATATCCATACTGTCTAACATCAACTAAAAATGGCCACCGAATCGACGGCAATATATTATACCCAAATCTATTCAATGCGATCATATTTGACAGAATTACATACGCAATAAGTGCAAATTTATTCAAATTAACCATAAAATCGAACCGTTATTAACGCTCCCGCCGCATTGGCGGCGTTATTCATATCGTCGACTGGAGGGAATTCCCAAATCTATAAATAAACTCACGGTTAGCTGTCCGCCCCGGCTAGTATATTGGTGAATACCGATCCACACATTTCTCCAACCCCCGCTACCCTGAGGTAGCTAACCGCGGCTAGCGCCTTAACTCCGGCTAAGCCTAACACCGATTCGTGCATACGGCCCCACGACTGTGTTCTACTGCGCCTGAGGATTAATAAGACAATGAAGTTGCTTCAAACACTGGACTGTCCCTCTTGTTTATTCCACCATGGTCAACATAGAAGTGACGCATCACTACCCAGCTGGGTCACAGGTAGCCTCCCGCCAAAGATGGCGTCTAGTCATGTGTGGAACAGTCCATAATCGGGACTGTCCCTGTTAGCATGCTGCCACGTGCCGATACTTCTTATTGAGTCAGTGCCGTCGAGACTGTCACTGTGGTAGTGGGGCTCAGTCATAATAGGCATTGAGCTTTGACTGGACGCAGTGGCCGAATCGCTAGAGCGCAGGCTTCCCGTGCGGACGGTCAGGAGTTCCCTCCCTGTTCGAGTTAAACCAATGACTTACACAATTTATGCTTGCCACTACCTAGCCTGGTTCTCGGCATTACTAGGATAGGGAAAGGACTGATTATCTCACTACAAGGAAAATGTGACAAAGTGGGAAATTGGGTCATGCTGCTGGCAGCCTGGTCTCACAGTGGAGCAGCACTATAAAGTCGCCATGAGTGCGCACTGTCACAAGTCGGTACCCGTCCTGATATGACCCTAGATGTTGCCAGGATGTAAAACCCCAACGAACAAAAATATTAGTCAGTCAGTGCAGCCGAGACTGCCACCATGGTAGTGGGGGCTCATAATGGAACTGCTACAATATTATTGTAGCTATTACCGCGGTGTTAAATGTCGGTGATTGTACTCTCAGTGTCAGTCCCATGGGAGTGGGTTGTTTTCCATCCACATATGGAAACAATCCCTATTACACACATTAATCCAGCACTCCCATTATGGGATGTTCCTTTGATGTGAGAGTTTCTGTCTACTCACCAGTGGCATTATTATTAGTAGTAGTAGTAGTAGTAGTAGTAGTAGTAGTAGTAGTAGTAGTAGTAGTAGTAGTAGTAGTAGTAGTAGTAGTAGTAGTAGTAGTAGTAGTAGTAGTAGTAGTAGTAGTAGTAGTAGTAGTAGTAGTAGTAGTAGTAGTAGTAGTGAGTAGTAGTAGTATAGTAGTAGTAGTAGTAGTAGTAGTAGTAGTAGTAGTAGTAGTAGTAGTAGTAGTAGTAGTAGTAGTAGTAGTAATAGTAGTAGGTAGTAGTAGTAGTAGTAGTAGTAGTAGTAGTAGTAGTAGTAGTAGTAGTAGTAGTAGGTAGTAGTAGTAGTAGTAGTAGTAGTAGTAGTAGTAGTAGTAGTAGTAGTAGTAGTAGTAGTAGTAGTAGTAGGTAGTAGTAGTAGTAGTAGTAGTAGTAGTAGTAGTAGTAGTAGTAGTAGTAGTAGTAGTAGTAGTAGTAGTAGTAGTAGTAGTAGTAGTAGTAGTAGTAGTAGTAGTAGTAGTAGTAGTAGTAGTAGTAGTAGTAGTAGTAGTAGTAGTAGTAGTAGTAGTAGTAGTAGTAGTAGTAGTAGTAGTAGTAGTAGTAGTAGTAGTAGTAGTAGTAGTAGTAGTAGTAGTAGTAGTAGTAGTAGTAGTAGTAGTAGTATAGTAGTAGTAGTAGTAGTAGTAGTAGTAGTAGTACTAGTAGTACTAGTAGTACTAGTAGTACTAGTAGTACTAGTAGTACTAGTAGTACTAGTAGTACTAGTAGTACTAGTAGTACTAGTAGTACTAGTAGTACTAGTAGTAGTAGTACTAGTACTAGTACTAGTAGTAGCAGCAGCAGTAGTAGTAGTAGTAGTAGTAGTAGTAGCAGCAGCAGCAGCAGCAGTAGCAGTATTACAGTAAAACCTCTCTAACCGACCACCTCCACAGATCGACCACTCCACCATATCCATCGCTTTATTTGGGTCCCAACCGATCGCCCATACAATACAATTGTAACAATTAATATAGCCTCTCTAAACCAAACACCTCCCTAAATGGACCATATAAAGTCGGTCCCAAGGTCGGTCGAATTAAAGAGGATTTACTGTATTACTACAATGCACCCCAAACAACACCAGAAATCCATAAACTGACCGCACACAATAAAAAAAAAAGACAACAAAGACCCAACTGGATGGCGTAGAGTAACTCTGCTGCTATTATCACATCCCTTTGCGCATGTGAACTAGCTGTAATTCTGTAATTTGAACCCTTCCTATCTAAATTCCCTGGATCCAAGCAACATGGCCCACATGACACGGGTGGTAATTAGAGGCGTATTGTCATCAACTATTAGCACGCCAGTCTCGGCTCTGTGAAAACACCCACAACTCTTTGTGACGTGGTCCCAGGCTAAATTTTGTTTGTGTTTTGCACTGTTTTAATTACAGATAATCTAGTTTGCACAACGGACATTTTGATTTAGGAAATTGTCATTAGCAGTAATAATGCTAGTCGATATAGGAAATTGCTAATCAATTGCTTTAATTTGTGTAGCAATTTCCCTGTTATGCTGCAAAAATGTGGGTTTTCGCATTTTGCGCGATGTCTTTTTCGTATTGCGTGGGGAGCTGTGTGATTCGGAACGCGAACCTCAGCAAAAATGTTCACTGGGCAAGTTATTGATACAAACAGTTGTTCTGCAATTAGTAAATAATAACAAATTAATGTATGTATACATATATGTATATAATATAATATATATAATATAAACATACACACACACAGTAAAACCTCTCTAACCGACCACCTCCAAAGCTCGACCACCTATATCGATCGCTTTGTTTGGGTCCCAAAAATACCATTGTAAGGGTATTGTAACTCCCTAAACCGACCACCTTCTTAAATTGATCACTTAAAGTCGGTCCCATGGTCGGTCGATTCACAGAGGTTTTACTATATATATTACCACTATTTTTTTAGTTGGGATCCTCATTGCATTTAGTGATTTGCACTGGGGTTTGTGTTTGTTTGTTTGTTTGTTGTTGTCTTACGTCCTAGCAACATCTAAGGTCATATCAGGGCGGGTACCGACTTGTGACAGTGAACACTCATGGCAACTTTATAGTGCTGTCCCACTGGGAAACCAGGCCGCTGGCACCATGACCTGGTATCCCACTCAGTCACACTATCCTGACACTGAGCACACCAGTCCTTGCCTTGTCCTAATAATGCCGAGCGCCTGGCTAGGAAGTGACAAGTATCAATTTTTAAGTCATTGGTTTGACTCGACCAGGGTTCGAACCCATGACCCCACGAGAGTTTGGCCGCCTAGCGGTGAAAAGAGGCGCAAAGACAAAGACCCCCACCCG
The DNA here is from genome assembly GCA_030323885.1 of Branchipolynoe longqiensis. Classification (NCBI taxonomy): domain Eukaryota; kingdom Metazoa; phylum Annelida; class Polychaeta; order Phyllodocida; family Polynoidae; genus Branchipolynoe; species Branchipolynoe longqiensis. Next base: position 89,684,594 of record CM059188.1, on the reverse strand, counting down.
CCCGCAACACTCCCCACCCCCACCCCACCCTCACCCCCACCCACTTGTCCACTGACTGCATAGCACCCCCCCCCCCCCCCGCTCCCATTTCATCCACTTTGATTGGGTCACATTTGATCTTGTTATTATAGTAGTGGGCAAATCATGTAATAAGCACATCGCCATCGTCGGCGTATGCTGTATGTCATGGCTTGTTATTGGGCGATTGGGGTCTTATGTAATGGTGCCATCTGAGGTCATGTTCGGATATATAGAATTCGTCGCTTCAGTATGCAACACTATATTACAGCTAAATATTCCGATGAAAGCATCCACTTATCTAGATTTGTTCTACATACCTGACATATACAGTACAACCCCATTACACCAAGCTCGGTTAAACCAAAGAATCGGTTAATCCAAACTTTTTCGGCGGCCCGGCAAAATACTACCATTCATCATATAAAAAAGTTGGTTAAACCAAAGTCGGTTAATCCAAATTATCGGTTAATCCAAACAAAATTGTCGGACCCCAGGCCACTCCGGTATGGTTAAACCAAACTTTCATGTGGTTATAAGGTCATCTGAGACCCCACCAACGTTTTTATATGATAAATGGTAGTGTTTTGCTGGGCCGCCAAAAAAAGTTTGGATTAACCAATCGTTTGGTTTAACCGAGCTTGGTTTTAATGGGGTTATACTGTATATACATAAAAAAAAACAATAATCAAAGTGTCCACATACATTGTATATTACATGTGCAATACACACTTACTCAAAGTCAAAGCCAAAGCCAAAGCTCGGTTAAGCCAATGATCGGTTAATCCAAACAAATTTCTATGGTCCCTTCAAGTTTGGTTTAATGGGGGGTTATACTGTATTAATAATTCAATGCTGCCGAGAAGGGAATACTACGTTTATCAGAAGAGATGTAGCATTGTTCAACTGCAAGAGAATGTGACATTACAAAAATGACGGCCATAGTATTTCCTATATTCAACAGGTAAGATCTCCGCGATTTCGCGGATTTCCGCATATTTTGATATTTACTGATTAACATTAACCAATAATGATATATATTATGACAGCAATTGATTAGTCCGAATTCATATGGCCTTAGATGTTGCCACAACATCTAGCCCAAACAATAAAGACTTAGATAATAAGTGGGTGATAATATAGTAACAAGGACAGTTGGGAAACCTGATTTCTGGCATTTCCCCACAATTCTCTGACAGTGCAAATCTTATGGGGTGGGGGGCGGGGGGGGGGGGGGAAATCCGCATTTTTGCGGAAATTTGCTGTTGGTGCCATGGTCACAGTCTAATTTCCGCTGTTTTTTTCAGAGAACACTTTCATCTCATATTCAACTTTGAATGTGAATGTCCATAGGGCAACAATCTGACACTTCTTTTTATAAGGTAGCTTAGCACCCCTGTTACTCTCGCGCCCATCTGACTGGGATGCTAAGCAACATCACAGAAAAGATGTCAGGAGGCTGGGTTATTAACATAACCACATGAATTTGCAGTTTAATATGCTAAATATATTATTCAAATACTTATTTATCATAACCTGCTAAGTTTTTAGTGAAGAATTGATCAAATCATGTAGGCTGTTGAATAAGAGCATCCAGTGGCCACCATCTTGTCTTTTTTTGTCATTCTCTCCCGGTTCATCAACTCTATACCAATAGACATATGAGCCTGTCTCAAAAGGTGATAACTCTTCTTTTTTTCCCCATTGTAACAATTGATACAAAACAGCACAGAAACAGTTACACTGAAAACACAAGAACATTTGCTTCAAATCAATATGTATTCTATTGGGATTATGAAACACCATGTAAAAAAACAAATCAGTTTATCCTGAGCAAATGCATAAGCAGATAGTATGTTGATCGTTACATGGACAACGTTTTGTCCCATATTGCTTAGCACCTTTTGAGGCAGTCTCATATGCAGTGCATACTTGGACCAGGACATCCACAGCTTCTTAATTCTTACAGAAGGAGTTTTTGCTTGGATTTATCATTTAGACAGGGTTGTCTCCCTGCTGGAGGTGAATATTTATTTAACTAGGACCAAGCTACTAGTACTATCAGCCATGTTACTTCTGCCAAGCAGGTAGTGCACATGTGTAGGTGTGGGCTTTGATGTAAGCAAAAGCACCCAACGTGTCTATATATGTAATGGTTCCAACACATTGTGTCTTGCATCCATAATAAATAGTTATTACACCCCCTCCTCCCGATCTCTTCTGACAAGGTCATAACTTATGTTGTTGTAAAATATTCCTATATTCGGCATAAGGGGGAATGCAAATGTTCTATTACTGATCGGTGTACGTGACCAGGCGCATGTATGCATATATATATGTATAGGTCGGTGGTGCCTGAGTGGGATATAAATAGACATACGGTGCGTTGTGTAGGTACTATTTCTTCTTACAGACGTATCTATACTTGGATTCATTTCTGCTAAATCTTTTCTACCACCGCATGCAACAGCAGCTTGAAGATGTCGCTCACATGCACAAAGGAGGAACTGTTGCGTTTTTATGAGTTTCAACATTGGTTTCACGGTCAGTGTACACTGGGAAATTATTATGCTGAAACGGGAGCATTAGAAGCATGGTCTAAATTTATGGCACTTAGGCTAGACATTCTTCAAGAGGAAAATGAGGAGCGTTTGTCTGATATTAGGGACAGGACAGAAATACGGGAGGATAGAAAAGAACGTAGAGAGGCATGTGAACTATTACAGGTTGAGCATAGACCGAGAGAGGTATGAAATAGATCATTTAAAGCATATGGCAAGTCTGTTCCCCTATTAGACGGGTCAGACAGAGGGGCGTTACATAATTGAATTGATTTGATCGAACGTATCGGGACTCTTGCAGATGTTTCAGACCTAGACATTATTTGCTTTGCTTTGTCAAATGCAACAAGAACGCTGCATGAGGTTCTTTTCACCACTTTTCAGCATGAAAATGCTAGGTCCTGGAAGGAAATTAAGGAAGTGATAGCATCTACTCTTTTGCCAGCGGATGAACGTTAGTCATTTAAAGGGGGTAGTGATGGCTATGAAGCAGGAAGAAGGGGAAACAGTAGCTGCATACTGTCAGCGGTTTAAGACTGCTGCAGCAAAATGTTAGGATCTTCCAACTGCAGTTTTTGGTACTGATACATCTTGAAGTAGGACCTCATCACCACCACCAATAAAGGTCGGGGAGGGTCACAGTCATAATTGTCAACTGACCAGTTTGACTTGCACTTCAATGTCGGTTCTTTTAGCTTTTAACTTCCGTTTAATAAAGGCACGTAGATACCCTGATTCAGATTTGCAGATAAGCACTGAGTAAATAAGTAATATACTGGTTGCAGGTAAAGATGGGATTAGGGTGGTTGGGGGAGGGGGTGCCCAGGCTATTTATTTCTTCCTCTATTTGTGTGCCGAGGCTATTTATTTATTCTTTTATTTGTCTATGTAAAACTAGCATACTTTAAAGAAAGGGCACTTCTTAATTTATTTCATCATATTGTGTGTGTGTGTAGTCTGAACGTTCTGTCTCTTTTACACAATGTTTGGATCAAATGGGTTTGGGGTGTGGGTTGGGGAAACTATATCAGGCAGATCTGCATGATTAAGCTATGGCATTAAACCAGCTGATCGTAGACTGGTACCGTACCCGCTTACAATGATCTACTGTAAAATATATCATCTAATGGTGCTCTGAGGCTTATTGCTTCTAAATGTCCTATTAAAGCTGCATAGTCTGATGAGACATCAAATTTTCAAAACCAAACCAATTATATAGATTTGATTTGAGAGATCTCACTTATATACTGATGCACTTATTAAGCATTTGTTTCTGCATAGAAGGTAATACTGAGTCAATTTAATAGAACCGGTTACTACAGAAGTCTATGGTGTCAGAGTTTTGGCAAGCTTGCCAAAACTAATTTTCCATGTTTGCACTCAAAATATCTCAAAAGTTTACCATTTAAAATATAAGTAAATTTGAACTAATGTAAAGTAGATACTAGTGATCGATCTCATATATTTATCTCAGAAAAAATATAGAACCATCAGACTATGCAACTTTAAGGTGAGAATAGTTTAAACCACTGGGTGTGACAATATACTTCACACCCGGTGACCCATTCAAGGTCAGGACAGCCATGCATCCTGTTTTCAACAACTGAGTTTATGACATCACACTTTGTTGATCTTGGATCAGTGACAACATTGGATCCGTTTGCATAGAATCACATAACACACATAGTGTCACACCAAGATACGGACGAGGCTTATGGTGGAGTCACACTACGACGCTTCTCGCCGGCGACCTGGCGACGTGTGGTGTTTTTGGGCGAAAATGGGTGAAATATCGAGACACGCTGGCGGCGCGTTATGCGCGCGTCGGTACATCGTCGTACATCGATCTTGACGTTCACGGTCGGCGGACAACGTCAGCGCGCGTTACATTGAGTCGCCCAAGGTTTGAGTGTGTCAAAAAAGAAAAAAACGACGGCAGCGCGCGCACATATTTGCGGTAAGGACTTAGGCGCGCGTCGCGAATGCGTTGGACGCGCCAGAATAACGTTATGGGAACACTATGGAAGACGGCGCGCTGCGCGGGAGGGTCGTCGCTCACACGTTGTGGCAAACTGGGGCATTTTGTTTTACGCCCTAGCAACATTTACGGTAGCTAGACGTCGCGCCAAACTCTCTTTTGGTGATTCGCCCAAAGCATCGACAACCTTGGCCGCTGCGTCAACTGACGCGCATGCCCTGATGATCGATCTTTCCGGCCCAAGTACTGCCCGTGTGAACGCGACACTAGTTCGGTTCATATTATCCGCCTTGTCTAAATCGCTTTAGATTTTGCCCGTGTGAACGCGGCTATAGTGTCACACCAAGATACGGACGAGCATTACAACCGAACAAGTTGATCATTTAGTGATGTATAATAAATTAATATCAATATATTCGCAATCAATAGTATGATGATCATTATCAGCTTTGACGACGGATTAACATGTTGATATTTTGGTGCAGATTTTATAGAGCACGCTTATCCTGATTTATATCAGCTCACTACCGTTCCTTTCCCTCCTTCACCCACCCACACTCCCTCCTTCCATCCACACACACACACTCACACTCACTATCTCAGACCAGACGGGATGGCCGAATGAGTTAGAGCGTCCGTCTCCCGTGTTGGTAGATCGTGGGGTCGTGGGTTCGAACCCTGGTCGAGTCAAACCAATGACTTAAAAATTGATACTTGTTGCTTCCTAGCCTGGCGCTCGGCATTATTAGGATAGGGCAAGGACTGGTTGGCTCAGTGTCAGGATAATGTGACTGAGTGGGATATCAGGTCATGGCGCTGGTGGCCTGGTCTTCCAGTGGGGCAGCACTATAAAGTCGTCATGAGTGCGCATTGTAACAAGTCGGTACCCGTCCTGATATGACCTTAGATGTTGCTAGGACGTAAAACGTCAACAAACAAACAAACACTATCTCAGCATCATTATAGTAATTAATAGACTTGTGAGGCATCCATATTTAGATAATATAAAGTATATATGACATTATGTGGTAGTGATCAGTCCTCAGAAGCAAAATAAACCTAAAGGCCCTGTCACATTACGGCGTATGGCGGGAGCGTATGGCGGCGTAGCGGCTTACGTCATATACGTCGCCATACGCCGCATACGCTACGCATACGCCGCCAGTGCCGCAACACGCCGGCGTATGTGAAGCCTATGATGCATACGCCGCCATACGCTTTCATAAATCCGTCCGTCCAAATTTTTTTGTGCATGCTCAAAAAAACACGCGACCTATGAGGGCGTATGGCCCATACTGTCAAAAAATGTCACAGCACGCTCCCATACGCTCCCATACGCTACGCATACGCTACGCATACGCTACGCATACGCTCTTCATACGCTCCTCATACGCTCAAACACACCCGAAAGTGGCACCCGATGGCGTACGTAGGTTTTCAATACGCTCCCGCCATACGCCGTAATGTGACAGCCCCTTAAAGGAAGAGAAACGACAATTTGGTGTTATTTTGTCATTTTCCAACTAGGACAGGGTTCATCAACCAACCATGAGAGGTTACTTGTGGCCTGGCTGGTCAGGCGGCGGGTCACTTCATCTGTGTCACCGCAAGGAAGCGGAGAAGGAGATTAAAGTCGCATGGTCCGATGGTTTTGAGTTTTAGTCATTTTTCTGAGATAAATATATTATTAAATTGATTGTTATAATCTACTATATTTCAACTTGAAGTAACCTTGATTTTAAATGGATACGTTTTGAGGTATTTGAAATGCAAACATATAAAATTAGTTTTGGCAAGCACGGCAAAAGTCTGACATCGTAGGTTTCTGCAGTAACATGTTCTATTAAATTTCTCAGTATTTCCTTCTATATGGCAACAATGCTTAATAAGTGCATTAATATCTAAGTTAGACATGTAGAGTCAAATATATATAATTATTTTGGTTTTTGAAAGTGTTATGCTTCATCGGACTATGCAGCTTTAATTATGAGAAGTCTGTTGTTCCTTCTTGTTGCCAAGGAGGGGCGTTCTACCCGACACAACCTATCACACTAGCGTCTGTCTGACATGCATCCTCCAGGGGCCGTATGCAGGAGTCAGTGTTAGCGAGGAAAAACGGTGTTTGGCGGGAATTCCGGTATAGCGGCGAAAAATGGTATGCACGAGTCAGTGTTAGGCCTAACACCAAACGCTTAACCGGTGTTAAGTTACCCCTAAAAAATATTAGGTTTAGCGAGTTTATTGGGCCCAAATCTATTCAATGCTGTCATATTTAACAGAATTACATACGCAATAAGTGAAATTTTATCAATTTAACCCTAAATTCGAAGCGTTATTAAGGCTACCGCCGCATTGGCGGCGATATTACTAGTTATATTTTCGAATCGACGAATGTAAAGTAAACAAATCGCCGCCGCCGCCGTATCGACGTCCCTTTCCATACTGGCGGTGGCGGCGGTTTGTTTACTGTATGTTCGTCGATTCGAAAATATAACTATTAATATCACCGCCAATGCGGTGGTAGCCTTAATAACGCTTCGAATTTAGGGTTAATTTGAATAAATTTCACTTATTGCGTATCTAATTCTGTTAAATATGGTCGCATTGAATAGATTTAAGCTTAATATATGGGTACAGACGCAGAGGGATTTCCCAAATCTATAAATATATTCACGTTTAGCTATAATGAAAGTGTTACACGCTCCTGCATACCACTTGACACAGTTCCCGACGTCGGTGATAGCTAAACGGTAACAGGCTGTAACACCAAACCCCGCTAACATTGACTCCTGCATATGGGCCCTGATATTTACAGAGAACCCTTCCTCCCTATCACCGATTGTGGTGACCAGACGGGATGGCCGAATGAGTTAGAGCGTCCATCTCCCGTGTTGGTAGACCGTGGGATCATGGGTTCGAACCCTGGTCAAGTCAAAGCAATGACTTAAAAATGTATACTTGTTGCTTCCTAGCCAGGCACTCGGCATTATTAGGATATGGTAAGGACTGGTTGGCTCAGTGTCAGGATAAGGTGGGATACCAGGTCATGGTGCTGGCGGCCTGGTATCCCAATGGGGCAGCACTATAAAGTTTCCATGAGTGCGCACTGTCACAAGTCAGTACCCGTCCTGATATGACCTTAAATGTTGCTAGGACGTCACACCGGTATTGGCCTTCTAATTGCCTACAATTGTAGGGGAGAGCTATTAAATAATTGTACCTTTCCAGCGCCATTACTTGTTTTTGGTGGTGGATTATCGCCCGATCATTATGAGTTCAATGTGTCTGTCTGTGTGTCCCCCAACTACCTGTTTAACCTCCATGACTGTGACTGCAACCGTGAGGCATTGTTACTAGTCATTCAGAGTGTCTCCATGATATACGATGACGTCAACTACCATGAAGTACCCTACATTCTCGTACAAACTCCACCTGAACGTAACACATTTTACATTATGGGAATGGATGGATTACATAAAAAAAAATATGATGACGAAGGACCCTGCCTTCCCCATATAACTCCACCTGAACTTAAAGCTGCATAGTTCGATGAAATATCAAATTTTCAAAACCAAACCAATTATCTAGATTTGATTTTACATATCTAACTTAGATACTGATGAACTTATTAAGCATTTGTTTCTCTATAGGAGGCAATACTGAGTCAATTTAACAGAACCTGTTACTGCAGAAGTCTATGGTGTCAGAGTTTTGGCATGCTTGCCAAAACTAATTTTCCAAGTTTGCACTCAAAATATCTCAAAAGTTTACCATTAAAATAAAAGTAACTTTAAACTAATGTAAAGTAGATACTATTGATCGATCTAATATATTTATCTCAGAAAAAGTACAGAAATTCAAAACCATCGGACTATGCAACTTTAAAGTCGCATAGTCCGATAGTTGTTGGGTTTCTGTAATTTTCTTAGATAAAGATATTAGGATTATCGTTATAATCTACCTTAGTTTACTTTGAAGGAACTTTTATTTATATCACTAGCTTTGGAGATATTTGAAGTGCAAACATGCAAAATTAAATTAATTTCTGCAAGCATGCCAAAACTATGACACCATAGGCTTCTGCAATAACAGGTTCCATTATATTGCCTCAGTATTCCCTTCTATGTGATGGCAATTGTTTAATAAGTTCACCAGTATCTAATTTAGATATGTAGAATCAAATCTAAAATAAATGGTTTGGTTTTGAAATTTGATGCTTCATCGGATCGGACGATGCAGTTTTAACACACATTTTATATTATGTGAATAGATGGTTTATATCAATAAAAATATGATGACGTCAACTATAATCAGATCATGAAGCAACCTACATCCCCCTAATAACTCCACCTGAACTTAACACATTTTATATTTTATATTTATGTGAATGGATGGTTTACATCAATAAAAATATGATGGCGTGAATTGCTATGAAGGATCCTGCCTTCCCCTAATAACTCCACCTGAACGTGCATTTGATATTGTTAACTTACAGATTAACGTACAAATCCCATTCTGCTGATCTAGGTCCTATAGGACCTCTAATGCCAGCTTGGTATGGTAAAAATAAAAAGGACTTTCTTTTGCAGACATGGATTCGACGGAGCCCTGAAGTCATATAATAGACCCCGCCAGTTAAGCTAGTGACCTCTATCGGCAGAATCTGGAATCAGTCTATTCTGGCACATTCCCGAAGCGCCTATGATTTCACATGCTATATCTCCATCAAGAATGCCTGAACAAATAATATAATGCCTCATTATAGTCAGATATTCATATCGCAACAGGATTCAAGCTCTTATCATTGTAATAGACATATACATAAAAAGACAACTATATTGTATTTTTCTTCTGGAATTTCAGCCCTGCAGTTAAAGTTGCATGGTCCGATGGTTTTGAGTTTCTCGCTTTTTCTGAGATAAACATATAAGGTTGTTCATTATAATCTACCTTACTTTAGTTTGAAGTAACTTTTATTTTAAATCGCTAACTTTTGAGATATTTGAAATGAAAACATGCTAAATTAATTTTGGCAAGCTTGTCAAAATTCTATCACCATAGGTTTCTGCAGTAACATGTTCTATTAATTGACTCAGTAGTCCCTTATATATGACGACACATGTTTAATAAGTGCACCAGTATCTAAGTTAGATATGTAGAATCAAATCTAGATAATTGTTTTGGTTTTGAAAATTTGATGTTTTCATCGGACTATGCAGCGTTAAGCTAGTGACATCTATCAGCAGAATCTGGAACCACTCTATTTGGGTACTTTCCAGCTTAACTAGTGGGGTGCTTCAACCACTTGGTTTGGAAGACTGTGCCTTGGATCTGTCACTCGAAAGAAAAATGAGTGTTTCCTGACCTCAAGTGAATGTATACTTTACATAAATAACAAATCCAATGACATGAACCCTGCTTTCTAACCCCCAGGACATGGACTCTCACAGTATCGGGCAGCGCAGCCAGAAGCGCCGCCGCTCCCTCTACCGGCAGGGGTCGCTCAGCTCGCAGATCGACTCCGAGGGCATCGCGCTGCAACCTCTCAAAGATGGCGACTCGCACAGTGTGCGCACCGGTCGGTCCGACTCGGTCGGCAGTCGGCAGTCGGGGATGGGCATGCGGTGTCGCACACCATCGGGAAAGTCGATTAGATCCCGAACCGCCTCCAGGGCCGAGTATCACCACGACCTGCAGATCGACATGGAACAGGTTCGTGGTGACTAACCCGCGTTCAACTGAGTGTGTGGGTAGTTAGGCCAAGCAACAGCAATAAAAAAAACAACCCTTGCATACCTGCCAACTATTACGATTTTGGCGGAATAATTACGATTTTTTTATTCTCATTTCGCCCTACGAATTATAAACATTATTCCGCTTTTTAGGCTGGTAATAATTTCTTTAATAATGTGCCTAAAATGTCTCTGAAAATGCACCAGAATGCACCATTTTTTATGTATTTTTCAAATTTTTCCGGGGGGGGGGGGGGGGCATGCCCCCCAGACCCCCCTAGAACGCTTGCGCGCCTCGCTTCGCTCGGATGGATTTCTATTATTAGGATTTTCGTTTAACAAAAGTTGGCAGGTATGCCCTTGTTTCTCAGGCAGCTCGGCAGATTTTGGGGTAGGGAACTTTAAAAAAAAAAAAAAATTTTAATCGTGTTTTTATTTGGGGGGGGTGGTGTTCGTATTTTGTGGGTATTTTGTATGTGTTTTTTTGTGTGTGAATTTTTGTTGGGTGTTTTGTGTGTGTTCTTGTAGGTGAGGGTATTTGTGTGTTTTCCCTTTTTTTTCTTTCTTTTTAATGGAGTGGTGGTATTTAAAGTTTTATGTCTATTTGGTCAGAAAAATTGGTTATGCAATTTACTACAAAACTTGGAAGGAGCAAAGTACTAGATTTCCAAAATGTGGCTCAAGCCAATGATAATTAATAGCTGCCTGGAAGCATGCTTTACTTGTCAGAGCGGCCTTTGGAATTCGGTGCAGTAGCTTTATCAAATTTGACCTCTTCTTCAAAATTGCTATTAATTATAAAAAGGGTTGGCTAGGACTCAAAATTGGCACGGCGATGTCTGAGAAACAAATGATTCTTTTTTAACTGTTTGGCCATAGCTAGTTAGGTAGTTAGCCAACTAGTAGTAGTAGGATTTGATCAGTTGGATTTTAATTAAAATTTTGTTGTGTGTGGTATTAAAAAAGGTTCAAAATATATTATATTTTTTACTTTTGGTGGAGTTGAGTGATTTCTTGGTACTGTGACTGAGTGGTTCGACGGTTACTGGGGCCGATCTCTGCTGTGTATAGCAACTTAATGTGGATGGCAATAATGATGCATGCAATTAGCCGAAGCGACGCAATGGCAGGTCTTTAATTCTGACATCACGTGTTGCACCAGAAAGTAGTAATGATAATTGTTATAATTATGACTCTAAGTCTAACTATTACTATCGCTATATATATGATTTATCATTATTAATATTTTGAAAATTATTAAAGTAATTTTGAATAATATTACGAATGTAATTTTGAATAACATTACGAATGTATTTTTGAATAATATTACAAATGGTATTTTGAATAATATTACAAATGATATTTTGAATAATATTACAAATGATATTTTGAATAATATTACAAATGATATTTTGAATAATATTACGAATGTATTTTAAAATAATATTACAAATGGAATTTTTAGTATTATTACGAATGTAATTTTAGATAATAGGAATGTAATTTTTTTAGTAATCTTAATAATTGTTGCCTGAACAAATAATTTTGAATAATATTACGAACGTAATTTTGAATAATATTACGAATGTGATTTTGAATATTATTACGAATGCAACTTTGAATAGGATAACCAATGTAATTTTGAATAGTATTACTAATGAATTTTTAGTGCCACCAATTTGTATGCCTCGGCAAAAATTGGAATACAGTGCCGACATCGAATTTTGATGAAAATGGTGCTTACATTCCCTGAAATGTCCATAGAGAGCACCATTTTGTTTGTTTTTATTATTGTTGTGAATCACATCATTCACCAGAATTATGAAGTGTGTTCTGGTTCTATATTTATTTTTGTTTTCGTGGTCATTTGGCCTCTAAAAACTATATTTGCCATTGGGGCCCCACCCACCCGCCCACTATCCCGCATTCCTGCAAATCTTCGCCATCTCGTAGAATCATCAGCAGACTATTATAGGATGTAGTAGAATCCTTTTAATGCAGCTGGACTTCTGACATCATGTTGCGCCGACATTCATCTAATTTACCGGATTTTGGGGATTTTGGGGTTTGGCCACAAGTAGCGGCATTATTGACAGCTTAAATGACGCAGTGCTCCATAGAATTTGGACGAAAATGGTGCTTACTTCCTCTAAAATGTCCATATAGAGCACGATTTTGTTTGTTTGTTATTATTGTTGTTTTTGTTGTGAATCACCTCATTTACCAGAATTATGAAGTGTATTCTGGTTCTATATTCATTTTTGTTTTCATGGTCATTTGGGCTCTAAAAACTATTTTTGCCACTAGGGCACTGACAATATATTATTTTTTTAACTATTTCTTTCTAAAACACGAACAGAAATCAAACAAAAATTTGAAGTTCATTTTGGCTCATTCATCTTCAATTGCGTCAAGCTTTAAGCTAAAACTCCTAATTTAATTTCGTTTTGTGTTCTTTACCGGGGGCTGCTGATATATTCTGCCTGGCTATGACATGAAACAAGCCATGCCTCACTGTTAATTGTACACTTTCTGCTACCTACTCCAGGGGATGACCCGCAACCTTTTTTGTGGATGCTTCCTCATCATGTTTGGCTCCAGCTTTCTCTTTGGCTGGAACATTGGCGTTCTCAATCAGCCCGTAGATGTAAGTATGACATGAGATAATCTAAGTATCTGGTCCCCTGATTTTAGCTTCTTTGTATACCAATATTCGGTATATTTTAACAAGGATTATCATTATAAGGTACGCTAGCCGGACGAAGTAGGGGGCAGTCCACACAGGGCACTGCCCACCGGCTAGCATGCCACGATATGCCGCAGAAGAACTGCGACAGTAGATGGCATAGTCCCTGCAGCTACCATGTGGTGGTGGAGCTCATGTATGCACTACTACACATCTATCTGAAACAAGAATATGGCAGGAACTTATCAGATTCCAAAACTTAAAATTAGCACCTGCATCATTGCTGATCAGGTAGTGATGAAACCAATGACAATCCAAATACTATTTGTGGCTATTCTATAGCCATTCAGTGACAAGTCGTTGGCGATTTACTGGCTGTTCTATGGTCATTCTATAGTCATGGTATGGCCATTCACCGACCATTCTCTGACTGTCCACTCACTGACCCAGGCGACCTTTAAATCCGCAATAGCTGGCGTGAGGCGAAAAGGTCCCAAATGTTTGCCTGAAAAGGAAGGGCTGCACTTTTCAATCCACATTTCTGCAGAGACCAGACGCGGTGTCCGAATCGATAGAGCGCAGACCTCCCGTGCGGAAGGTCAGGAGCTCAATTCCCAGTCAAGTCAAACCAATGACTTATAAAATTGATACTTGTCGCTTCCTGGCTAGGTACTCGGCATTAATAGGATAGGGCAAGGACTGGTTGGCTCAGTGTCAGGATAATGTGACTGATTGGGATATCAGGTCATGGTGCTGGTGGCCTGGTCTCCCAGTGGGGCTGCACTATAAAGTCACAATGCGTGTGCACGTCACAAGTCGGTACCCATCCTGAGATGACCTTAGATGTTGTCAGGACGTAAAACTCCAACAACCAACCAACCAACATTTCTGCAGAAATATTCACGCACACATACAAGCTAAACTGTGTATGGAGAATGTGAGAGCGGAAACTGTGTGCTTTGTGGGGATTGGCCGATCGTCTCTCCTCCCCCCTCCATCCCCCATCCTCCCTCCTCCCTCCTCCCTCCTCCCTCCTCCCTCTTCCCTCCTCCCTCCTCCCTCCTCCCTCCTCCCGCCTCGCTCCTCCCCACTCCCTCCTCCCGCCCCTCTCCTCCCTCCTTCCCCCTCCCTGCTCCCTGCTCCCTCCTCCTCCCTCCTCCCTCCTCTCCCCTCCCCTCCCCTCTCTCCTCCCTCCTCCATCCTCCCTCCTTGCTCCCTCCCTGCGGGTGTGCATGCCCACTGTGTGCTTGACCTTTGTGGACAGGTCAACAGCCAATGCGCGCCCAGTGGGGGTTCAGTTGAAATGTCTCACAATGAGACAGTGGGAGTTGGCTGGAGATTAGTGTGCTATATTTATATGTATATAAATAAACAGTGCATTTATATGTATGTATTTAAGTATTTATTTATTTAGTTATGTGTGTATGTACTTGCATATATATGTGATGTACGTTGTAATTATATACAGGTGACCAGGCATTATACATAGAACTGTCAAATGAACATTGAACTGTCAAATAAACACTGAACTGGGCCCATTTCAAAGGCGATAAATCAGAGCACAGCAGGGAGTACTGATAATCCTGTTTTAATACATCAGCTCCACATTCATATGCATTATTCATATATATATATATATATATATATATATATATATATATATAATATATTTCACCTCGTCCTCGAGCCTCCTGGCTAATTATAGTTCAGGGAGAGGAAGCGTTACCCAACGAACCACTTAGCGAACGCCTCACCGAGAGCAGATGTGGAATGGTGATGACTGGACTACTCTTTACACTGGCATTTAGACTAGTTGGATACTATTACTATCTAAGTACATTTAGACATCTTTCTTTTTTATTGCAATATGTCTGCAGGCATGTAGCTGCTAAATTACATATTATTTTATAAAATGGGGAAATATTTAATGGCTATTATGTCAACATTAACCTAGAATGTGACATAGGCATAGCATGTCAATACATGACATTAGACATGGTGTGTTGAAACACATGGGGTTTTTGGTGTTCAAAGTTATATTTGGACACTGACTATAGATGAAAATGTTTGCAGACATTTATGGGGAAAATACTATTGCTTTGGGTTGCCAAATTTAGGTACTATAGATATTGTAACACACTGTCAATACATAGGACAAGTGCTGAAACATGGTCACACATGAACAGTCACTGTATTAATACAGGCATACACATGGGATTTATGACACTGTACATTTGTCAGTCATGTAAAATATTACTTAGTATTTGATTTGGATTCAATGACAATTGATTATCCATGTTATTGCTGGTTCATTATTGGGGTTTTACATCCTGGTTACATCTAACGTATTTCAGGATGGGTGCCAACTTGTGACAGTTGTGTTTATGGTGACTTTTAGTGCTGCCACATTGGTAGAGGGTGCCGTCACTGTGACCAATTTTCCCACTCAACACATACACATCATCACATACACACATTACTCTTTTCTGTGGGTGCTGACACACAGGTACGTTTGGACAGCATGTATTTACATGACATTTACATGGCATTTAGTCAAATAAAATTATTTGTTTTTCCAACTCACTGAGATTGGTAGTGTAAGAAGGTGAGAAGTAAAACCTTTAACAGTTTCACTGTTACTTGGTATTTGATTTGTTCAAACTCCAGTTAATTCAACATTTTTCAAAATTAATAAAAATTGTGTACTTGAAACTACCGGAGGCACAGTAGCCACCGGTAGGATTGTCGGGAGGGGTGACACCCCTAGTCTCCATGCCGAACCAATACAACTGCCCATGCACATACCAGTGCCAGTCCCCGAGGGTGGTCAAATACGTTATTTGAAAGTAACAATTTGATAAATTAATTATAATTACAAGGAATTCAAATGCTTCTTTGAGTAGAGATGGCTTCCGACAAACTAGAGGGATTGGCTCCTCAGCACCGTTATATGGAGACGCTGCACACACTAGTTCACCTACTATGTGTGTATCCATACATATAATAATAAAATAGTGGAAATGAAGTCGGTGAACTGGTACTCTACAGACGGTGGGGTGACCAATGTGACAAATGATCGTGCACATTGCCAGTGCTGTCACAGCGACTGGCTATTATTAAAGAACCGTAAAAGCCATAATTAATGGGAAATAAGGTTGACACAGGGATTAACTATGGTTATCCTTGAATGTGGGATAGATTTGGCCAGTACAAATGCAGAGATGCTGTGCATCCAGCTGCACTCACTATATGGTTTTTCCTATTTGAAATAGTAAAATAGTGACATAAGTCTGCAAACTATGCTAACCAAGGCATACGCCTACTGGCAACACTATCACTAATCAGTGGTGGGAAAACCGGCTGAATATACACATGGCTCACAATGTCTTTACATGGTCCTAAAATGCATCACCCCTTTGTGGGGCCTAGGAACTTGAAGGAGTTGAGCAGGTAAACACAGAAGCATGCAGGTATGTCCATATACATACTAGTGGTGAAACAACCTCTCTTTAAGAGGGTACATACCCAGCCAATCTAGGTATCATGGGCATGATTGCACCATGCCAGTAGCTCGGGCTGGGGTTACACAATACCCCACTTCAGTACATAGGGCTATTTTAGTGTAATAGACCCTTCAAGCCACCACACTGACACTCAGTGGCCAGGCTAGATATACACCATTACACGAATGGGGGTGTATGCAAACATAGTATATGACATATGGACATCTACCGACTGGCTAAGTAATTAGCTTTTATATAATTGGCTCTATTGGCTGTGGACATGATTGGGTGTGCTAGGCACAAAACAAATACCTCTGTAATTGTGGTATATACATACCCAGAGCAGCAGATATTTAAAGTCTGACATACACTTACCTAGTGTAAGGAAAGAACACTACTAAGTCCATCATACAAATTACAACTACAAATGGGTTGGTTGGTTATTGGAGATTTTGTCCTGGCAACATCTAAGGTTATCAGGTTATCCCAATGGGCATGGCATAATAACACACAACAGACTGTAATATTAAAAAAGAGCAAACCATAACTGGGTTTTTGTGTTTCTTAGAAAATTCCGCACAATTGTCTTAATTTAGATATTATGGTGAATATTCTCTTTCTAAATTAGAAAGCAGACATTACCCAGCTTGTTTAGTTGGATGAATAAGTAAAGCAAATTTGACTGCATAAAATATTGATAGCAGTCTGTTGTCATGATGCATAGGCACATAAGAGACAAAGTGTTTATTCTGAATCTACTTTTGAAATTAATTGGCCTAATTAAAGCCACTGCTATAATGAATTATTAATGATTACTTAATAAATCTAAGTAGTATAACATTGCTATAGGCAGCATTGTTGGGCCAACAATTCACATATATAGAGATCAGCTGCTTATTTAATGAAGGGTTTATTGTGCTCTTTAAGTTATTAGGAAGACTTCACAGCTCAGTCTATTTTGTAAACAATAATAGTGGGTTCAGTCATAGCTGGAGGTGGTCTTAGGCTAGACCCAGATGATAACTTGTTACATCCATATTATTGCCCCATTGGTAACATGGGGAAAACTTACTGCCACTGATGTGAGGCTAGACTGGGAATTCAGAATTATTTCATTTCATTAGAAATTTTAGACAATGCCCATGAATTGACATCAGCTTAGACAGTGGATATCAATAATGGGCATGGAGAGAATCCATTGTTATAATGGGGTAATGACAACAGTGTTGATTAATATCAACACTGGCATAAATATGCATTAGCAGATTGGATATCAGTTCAACATATCCATAGCCATGTGTTTACCATGTTTGGCCACATTGACAGACAGAATTTTTCAATACGAATAGGTGTATGCTTGATATGTTAGTTTGAACATGTGCAGATAGGCTGTCAGTAGGCAGACTTTTGGTTATGAGATAACTGTTGAAATTGTTTCAATCATACACAGGCATATAATCTGTTGGATCCTATTGCCAACATAGTGTAAAATATTCCAATATTCGGCATGGGGGGGAATGCAAATGTTCTCTTACTGATCGGTGTTCATGACCAGGTGCATGTATGTATATATATACATGTATGGGTTGGTGCCTGAGTGAGGTGTAAATAGACATAGTGGTGCTGGCAGGTCTGGGTGTGAGTGCACTCAGGGCCTACCCCCTCTGCTGGGATAGAGATCACCCCACTCAAAGGTCAAGGTTGGTGGTGGCCATGGGGCCATACAGCTTGTGGTGGTGGGAAGACCACTGGTATCCATGGGACCAGGAATGCTGGATCCCTATTGGTAGGGCCAAGAATGCTTGTTTCCCACGGGGGGAAAGGGGTCAGGTGATACTCTACAATGAACCCATGTAACCATATAAATAATAAACCAGAGGGCTGGACTCTCTCTTCTTCTTTACACTTTATGATACTGTCAACATGCACATGTGACTCCACATTGGTGTTAACAACACACACATAATCAAGTTAAGAAATTGACTTGGGTGGCACAGGATTCAGTGTGAACTCAATAGAAGGGTTCACCTCTCTGTAAGATACATATCTAGGTATACCCACATCGGTATGTGGTTGTATGATATAGATGAACTCAATAGGAGGGTTCACCTCTCTGTAAGATACATATCTAGGTATACCCACATTGGTATATGGTTGTATGATATGGGTTGTCATTTGAACACATATTTCATTGTGAAAACATTACTCTACAGGTCTACTGTGAGTGACTTGAAGAACATTGGAAGGTATGGAAGGATATTTATGATAGTGTACAATTTTGTAATATTGCACTTCAGCTTCCTTTTTTAGTGAAAGCACTTGCTAAAACCATATATTTTTCTTAATGATGCTAGTTAAGATAGGATGTCTTGGTACAGTATAACTTACCTGTTTGGAAGGTCACTGAATTGACCCCCTACCAACTCATCCCAATGTTTTGCTAACTCTTAACAAACTACACTATGGAGTTGTCAGATGACATAAAAGTTATCTCTATATGTGGTAACTTGGCAAGGCAAAAGCTTGCAGTACAATTAATTAATTGGAGGTTATAGATTCATAGAATAACAGATATTACATAGATATCTCTCCAGCCCTATTTCAGGGGACTGGGGTCTCAATAAAAATTAATTTACTCTGTACCAGTAGGGATAAATATCTTAATGTTCACAAAGACTTTACAGCAAAAGGCTGAAGAAAAGATTCCTTGGCTATCAGTTTACTGTGTAAAAAAGAAATGATTAGGTTCTGAATTCTAATACGATAAGACATTTAGAAATGGAAGATGAAATGGAAATTATAAGTATGTAAACATCTCCCTGAACTATAATTAGCCAGGAGTCTCGAGGATGAGGTGAAATAGAATAATTATCTGAGACCTATCTGGGTATAGTTGACACATAATTGTTGTTTTACCGAGTCCTAGGCCTTGGCTGGTTATAGGTCAGGGCCCACCCTCCCGTACCCACAAAGTAGGAAAACAGTCAGTTCCCAGAAGTGTAAGTTGAGCACTGGACATGAGAGCTGAATTGGTAGGGCACCGACTGGAGTCCCATGAGCGAAGGTTGTGGGTTCAAACTCTGATCGAGTCAAACTAGAGACTTAAAAATTACCAAAATAAATTAACAGAATTTGCTAGGTAAAGAGCGGTTCGTTGGGTAGCGCTTCCTCTCCACACACATACATATCTATTGAATAGCCGATTTATTGACCAGTGCCTCGGTGCTGAATGCAAAATGTTCTTCCCCCCCCCCCCCACCAACAAAAAAAACACAAAAATAAAAATACCTTCATGAGACCTAGTTCCTTATTCTGACACTGTGGCGCCACCATCGCTGCCGGATGCAACTATCTAGAAATGTTGACTGAACTAAATACTGTATTTAACTGTTATTAAAGTTGCATAGTCCTGTGGTTTTGAGGTTCTGTCATTTTTCTGAGATAAATATAGTAAATTGATTGTTATAATCTACCTTACTTCCGGTTAAAATAACTTTTATTTTAAATGGCTAAATTTGGAGACATTTGAAGTACAAACATGTAAGATTAGTTTTGGCAAGCATGCCAAAACTCTGACACCATAGGCTTTCAGCAGTAACAGGTTCTATTAAATTGCCTTAGTATTCCCTTCTATGTGGCAAAAATGCTTAATAAGTGCACCAGTATTTAAGTTAGATATGTAGAATCAATTCTAAATAATTATTTTGGTTTTGAAAATGTGATGCTTAATGGACTATGCAGCTTTAATGTGCGAAATTAACCTCTCCTCTCCCCTTCCCTTCCACCGTCCAGCTCATCAAGAGCTTCTACAACGAAACTTACCTTAACCGCACTGGGGTGATAAACCCCTCCGGGCTGACGGTCATGTGGTCCCTCACCACCACTATACTCTTCCCTGGAGGCATGATCGGGGCTTATTCGGCTGGATTCCTCGCAGACAAGTTCGGCAGGTCAGTGATTAGCAGGCACGAGCCCGGATTCCACTAACATGTGGCATGTCATAATGGTCCTGATGTGACCTTAGATGTTGCTAGGGCCTAAAACAACAACAAACAAATAAATGTCATATCTGTTATGCTTACCGGTGTCACAGTTTGAGCGCCCTGCCAGTTTGAGCTGACTGTCAGTTTCATGCGCATGCGTCAAAATCTGACAGCATCGTCACTAACCTTATGAATTTAATATAATGTTTTTGGTAAAGATGTTTTCTATATGTGTACCAAGCGATTTGTTTCTAGGTGGTGTGCTTTTAGAGATATTTCACTTTTCCTGTATTTTCTGTATGAAGATTGCTCACGACCATTGACAATGCCTTGAGTTTGACGGTACGCGCAGTGCAAAACATTAGTTTTATTCAAAATAAATAGAAATCAAGAACCCTAACCTTATAAATTTAATATATTCTTTTTGGTAAAGATGTTTTCTATATGTGTACTAAGCGATTTGTTAATAGGTGGTGTGGTTTTAGAGATATTTCACTTCTTCTGTATTTTCTGTATGAAGATTGCTCACGACCATTGACAATGCCTTGAGTTTGAGTGTATGCAGTCAGCTGAAACTGGCAGGGCGCTCAAACTGCGACACCGGACAAGGTGACAGAATCCGGACCCAAATCGCAGTCTTCCCATGTGGAAGGTCGGGAATTTGAATCCCAGCCGAGTCAAACCTGTGACTTATCAAATTGGTAATTGTCACTACCTAGCCTGACGCTCGGTATTAATAGGATATTACAAGGACTGGTTAGCACAGTATCAGAATAATGTGACTGTGTGGGATATTGGGTTATGGTATTTTGGGCTTGGTCTCCCAGTAGGACATCACTATAAAGTTACCATGAGTACCCATCCTGATATAACCTTAGATGTTGCTAGGATGTAAGACAACAACAAGCACTATATGATACGCCAGGTGTACCGAGGTAATCGATCTATGGGGGTGATGTAATCAGTGCATTGCGTAAATAAGCATATTGTCGCAGGATAGTTTGTGTATCTGTCAAATCAAATTGTGTCATTTAGTGATCTGTGTGCTTTCACAAACAAATTTGGATACCATAAAATGATGCTAAATCATACTTCACATGTCACTTGCTGAATATTTCATATCGCAAGCCATACTATGCATTAATCAGAGATGTGATCTTTCCGCAAAATATGGTGACAAAATCATTTGGTGTTATATAGGGGGTAGGGCTTGCACCCATGAAACCAACTGCTTTGCCTGTCATACTGGCTTTCCTGAGACTAGGGTATATTCAGTTGTTGACTAATTATTCTAGATAGCTCTCCTTGCAAATCTCATTTCATAATGTCAATTCTTATTGGCGCCCCCCCCCCCCCAACCTCCGGCCTAACTTTCAGAGTCTTTGTTGATGACCAATCACATCTTCGATTGTTGGATTGTCTGCCTTGTTCCCATTCACTTAAGAACATGCCCTGGTTAATTGTCGGGCTGAATCTGGGGTGCGATGCTCTAAATTAATTAATCAATTGTTTAGCTTAAAAATTTCCACCCTCAAAGGTATAAGCAACAAATTCTTCTAGGAATACTTCAGTTTCCGGAAAAATTGAGGGGCTCTCTTCTATGCATAATATTGTTCATATTGTCTCCTCACCTCATCCCTGAATAATTTGAAAGAACTGACCAACGACAATAGTAAAAAAAAGAATTCAGTATTCAATATGTCTAAATATTTGAGAAAAAAAAAGAAAATTGAAACCTGTTTATTAAGTGGGTAATTATCAACATTATGAGTTATAATTAATAGTTCATGATTTGAATCTGGCAGTGAAAATTGTTCATCAGATGATTCGATAATGCTGATAGTTCAGTCTAGCATGCTGTTTTGTGTCAGTCCTGATGCTATAACAGGACTGCCACTGCATGGTGCTGGGGCTGATGTCTAGGCCACTGAAATACATAACAACCACGCGATCGCTCTCTTTGACACTGCTACTGCCAGACCGGAGGCATAAACAGTGTCCATTTGACTATGCGAGCCATTGTTGCTGTGGGTTTGTCACGAAGTGTTACAATGGGGATCAGAGTTTAATGCAGTTCGATTATTTCTTTCTTTCAGGAAAGGAGCAACTCTGCTCAGCCACATCCCGGCCTTCATTGGGGCCATCCTGTCTACTGCCTGTGTGGCAGCGCGCTCTCCAGAGCTGCTCATGGTTGGCCGCTTCATCACCGGCATCAACTGCGGTAAGCTGTCCACCGCACATATTAACACTCAATGGGGGGTTTCTGCACTACTCGTGTCTAGATTGTGCCTTTTGTCTGGCAGGCTCCACTTTATGGACTATGTTGCCAGAGGAAGTAAGAAATGTATCAACTTTAAGTCTTCTTAAACCTGTATAGTCCAATGGTTTTGAGTTTCTGTTCTTTTATAAAGATAAATATATTAGGTTTGTGATTATATTCTACCTTACATTATACTTTGAATGAACTTTGTAATGGCTAACTTAGGAAATATTTGTGATTGTAAGTTTTTCTCATAGTATGACATTACAGTTGCATAGTTTGATGGCTTTGAGTTTTGTCTTTTTAGTTTTAGATATATAATGATATTAGGTTGATCATTAGAATCGATTTTACTTTAGTTTGAGGGAACGTTGATCTTAAATGGCTAACTTTGGAGATATTTGAACTGCAAACATGCCAAATTAATTTTGTCATGCATGTCAGAGTTCTGACGTCATAGGCTTCAGCACAAACCTGTCCTATTAAATGTACTTAGTAATACCTTTTATGCAACAACAAATGCTAAATAAGTGCACCCATATTATGTCAATCAAATTTAGATGATTGTGTTGATTTGACAAATTTGATGCTTTCATCAATCTTTGGAGCTTTAAAAATCACTTGTATAATTATAATTAACAAATGTTTCTGATAAATTAAATTTTTGCATTCTTAAGCATTTTTACCCATATTGCTAAGGCTGCATAATCCAATGAGAGCATCAATTTGTCGAAACCAAAACACTTATCTAGATTTGATTTTACATATATAACCTAGATACTGCTGCACTTATTAAGCATTTGTTCCTGCATAGAAGGGAATACTAAATAAATTTAATAGAACCTGTTACTGCTGAAGCAAATGTTTTCAGAGATTTGAGCATATTTGTAGTTCAAATATCTCCAAGTTGGCCAGTTATGATAAAAGTTACTTCAAAGTAAAATAACGTAGATTTTACCGATCAACCTAAAGGCCCTGTCACATTACGGCGTATGGCAGGAGCGTATTGAAAACCTACGTAGGTCCTGCGCGTGCCGGCCTATGATGACATTTGGTGACCTTTCGGGTGGTTTTGAGCGTATGCGGAACCTACGAGGAGCGTACGAGGAGCGTATGAGGAGCGTATGGGAGCGTGCTGTGACATTTTTTGACAGTATGGGCCATACGCCCTCATAGGTCGAGTTTTTTTGAGCATGCACAAAAAAATTTGGACGGACGGATTTATGAAAGCGTATGGCGGTGTATGCCTCATACGCTTCACATACGCCGGCATCTGGCGGCATCTGGCGGCGTATGAGTAGCGTATACGGCGTATGCCGACGTATATGACGTAACGCGCTTACGCCGCCATACGCTCCCGCAAAAAAACCCTAATGTGACAGCCCCTTAATATATTTACCTAAAAGTAAAAGGACAAAACCTCAAAGCCATCGGACTCTGCACCTTTAATGTCATACTGTAAGAAAACTTACTATGGCAGATTATTCTTAGTTTAGAAATTCAATATCTTTTTATTTGCTTTGCCAGGTTTCGCAACACAACTTGCTCCAATGTACCTCACTGAGATCGCCCCCTTCAACCTGCGAGGCGCCATAGGCACGGGGCATCAGCTCTTCATCACAATCGGCATCTTCATGGGAAGCGTCTTTGGACTCAGGAGCATTCTTGGTGAGCTTCCGAACACACCCTACCGGGTGCGGTGGCCGTATCGGTTGAGCGCAGACCTCACGTGTGGATCCGGTCAAGTCAAACCGATAACTTATCAAATATATACTTGTCGCTTCCTAGCCTGGTGCTCGGCATAATAGGATATGGCAAGGACTGGTTAGCTCAGTGTCAGGATAATGTGACTGAGTGGGATATTGGGTCATGCTGCTGGTGGCCTGATTTCCAATTGGGGCAGCACTATAAAGTTGCTATTAGATGTTGCCAGGATGTAAAACTCCAACAACCAACCAATCCTAACACACCCATTCATCTAGCACCTGGCAGAGAAACAAAGACTCACCCTGATTTGCTAAGAACAAGGAATGTGTTGCTTTAGGTTGACGGAAATGAACAAGCTTTCATTCAATTTAACAACAGGAATTCTGTGCAATTAAATAGAAAACGAGAGGGTTGGCGAGTTTTGACATTATATTCACAGCTTGTTTATTTTACAGTTGAAAATATTCTATTATTGTCCACCTTATTATTGTTGCTTTCATTGCTCTCATTATCATCGTCATTATTCACAATAAGCATTGTTACCACCACAGCCATCATCATCATTGCTACCGTCATTGATACCACTACTATTATCGTTGCTACCACCGCCATCATTCTCATTTCTACCACCACCGCCATCACCATCATCATCAAACCAGACACTGTGGTCGAATCGGTAAGAACACTGGCTTCCTGTGCGGGAGATCAGGAGTTCGAATCCCGGCTGAGTCAAACCAATGACATTCAAAATTGATACGCGTCGCTACCTAGTCTGGCCCTAATCATTAATAAGAATGGCCAATGACTGGTTAGCTCGGTATCAGGAAAATGTGACTGAATGGGATATCGGGTCACGGTGCCAGTGGCCTAGTGTTCCAGCAGGGCAGCACTATAAAGTTGCCATGAGTGCGCGTTTGCACAAATCGGTACCGGCCCTGATATGACTTCAGATGTTGCTAGGGCATAAAATCAAACAAAGCAACCACCCTATCACCACGCACCCACCACAATCACCCCTATCATCATCATCACCGCCATTACCGTCATCACCACTGTCACCCCCACATTAATTAACTTTAAGAAATTGAACCATCTGTGGGAAAACCACAACATACTCATGTGTGAGGTCGGCAGGACCAAGTGGTCCTTAGCCGCTGCCGTATTGGCCACTTGTGGCTCACACATGCTTTTCTGATCAAGGGGGAACCTCCCCCTGAATGTATTGGGTGTGAATCCCCGCTGACACTCAAAACACATTTTACTAAGTTGTGTCAACATTTTGGCCATGCACCAACAATTTTCCACTGCCGACAGTAAAGTAAAGCATAAAAACATGTTAGCCTTTTGAGGGCAGCTGGTCCATACCACCTCATATAGTTTACTAAATAAATTCTAACAATTACTAACAAAACCTTAAATTTGTTATGGGAATTTATTTCCCGTGGCCACAAATATATAATTGTGAGCTTTTTAATTTAATGAGTGTCTATTGACACAATTAATTGTATGCTTTTACATGTAAAAGCAATGGTTTGAATAAAAAACTAATATTTCTCACCGTGAATGGCTGCTGACACGGCGTAAATCACCTACCAATAAATCAATTAACCCCCAAGCAGTGCCTCCATCATCATCATCATCATCATCAACATCATCATCAACAACATCATCATCATTGTCGTTGTCATTGCCGCTGTCCTCACTAACACTGCTGTTTTCTTAACCAAACGCGTGAAGTCGCGTGAGTTTTCCTAGCTGCCACACTACTACTAACCTGTGCTCTTCGCCCCGCGCCCCCTGGCGGACAGGCACGGCGACCACGTGGCCGTACCTGCTGCTGCTGAACGCGCTGCCGGCCCTCGTGTCGCTCGTCTTCCTGCCGCTGGTTGCCGAGTCCCCCCGCTACCTGCACCTGGTGCGGCGCGACCGGCTCGGCGCCGAGAAGGCCCTGCGCTTCTTCCTGCAGAAGGACGACGTCTCGGCCGAAATCGAGGAGATGGAGACGGAGAGTAACGAGACTGAGGACTCGAAGGAGGCTGAGGAGTACACGATGAAGCATCTCTTCGCCACCAAGGAGCTGCGCATGCCGCTCTTTGTGGCCGTCATGCTGCAGATCGTTCAGCAGCTGTCCGGCATTAACGCGGTGAGTGCGCTGGCGGCCGTCGTGCGCCGTTTGGTTTGTGAGGTGCTTCGCAGGGAGGGCATGATAGGCTATATGATGTTACCGAACTGAGCCATTCTAAGGGACTCTATGATAAAACCATGATATGATATATTTACAACTTGGTTAAAAATTAATTTCATGTACCCTAAAACGACTATCTTAAGCAGGGATGTTAAAAGTCGGCATGTGTGCGCACTATCGCAAGTCAGTACCCGTCCTAATATGACCTTAGATGTTGCCAGGATGTAAAACGCCAACAACCAACTGACCTTCTCATGTATTCTACTCGACTGTGATGTACCGGACATCTGGTAATTTTTCTATCCAATGAATGTCACTTATGCCCCATTATTGATTTCCCCATTCCTTCCTTCTCAGATATTCTTCTATTTGACCGGGATCTACTGGATGTCTGGTAATCTTTCTATCCAATGAACATCGCTTATGCCTCATTATTGATTTCCCAATTCCATCCTTCTCAGATATTCTTCTATTCGACCGGGATCTACCAGATGTCTGGTAATCTTTCTATCCAATGAACATCACTTATGCCTCATCATTGATTTCCCCATTCCTTCCTTCTCAGATATTCTTCTACTCGACCGGGATCTATCGGACGTCGGGCGTGCCTGAGAACCAGATCCAGTATGCTGTGATCGGCACAAACGCAGTGAACGTGGTGATGACGATCGTGGCGCTGCCGCTCATCGACCGTCTCGGCCGCCGCCCGCTCATGGTCTACCCAATGATCGCCATGTGTGTCATCCTCGTCATCATCACCGTGTCGCTAAACCTGCAGGTAGGCCGGCAGGCTGGCAGAGGGGGGGGGAGGGAGACTGGAATGGGGGGGGGGGGGGAGGGGGGACCGGCTGGCAGAGGGGGGCGGGCAGGCTGGCAGAGGGGGGGAGGTTGGCAGCGGGTAGGGCGGGGGGAGGCTAGAAGAAGAGGGGGCACAGGTTGGCAGAGGAAGGGAAGGATGGCAGAGGGGGTAGGCATGCTGGCAGAGGGGGGGGGGGGGGCTGGCAGGGGGGGGGGCAGGTTGGCAGAGGGTGGGTGGCTGGCAGGGTGGGGCTTGGAGAGGGTCGTGGGCTGGCCAAGGGGTTGGGGGGCAAGCATAGGTGTTGGGGGGGGGGGGGGGGAGGCTGGCAGAAGGGGGGAGGCTGGGAGGGCGGAGCAGGCTGGGAGAGCGGGGCAGGCTGGGAGAGGGGTGAAGGCTTGGAGAGGGGGGAGGCTGGGAGAGGGGGGAGGCTGGGAGAGGGGTGAAGGCTTGGAGAGGGGGAGGCTGGGAGAGGGGGAGGCAGGCTGGCAAAGGGGGGATGGGGCAGGCTGGCAAAGGGGGGGGGGGGCTGGCAGTGCGGGGCACGCTGGCAGAGTAAAGGGAGGCAGACTGGCAGAGGGGGGGGGGGGGGGGGGGGGGAAGCAGGCCGGTAGTTTGGTGGAGGGGGTGCAGGCAGGCAGTAGGTGTAATGCTGTAGGAACCTTGACTAGTTTATTAGTCATGTTCCTTGTGTATTGTTGGAGATTTTCAAACTTATAGATTTTGTGGAAATGACCTAGAATAACCCATCGTAGAACAGATATTGTCATCTTCGGCAGATTTATGTCAATATGATGGCCATATTGGATTAAAACAAATAGTTCTCAATACCCTAGTTTCTAGCTGACCTGCCGGCATGATTGAGGAGGCAGACTATAATGAATATAATTGTTTCCTCGGTTACAGACATACTATTAGTATTCCTGTTTGATTATGATTAATATTTTGGTTAAATATTGTCCTTTTTAAAATTTTTAACTTATTATTAATGTATTAAAGTGACTAGATTAAAGTTGTAGAGTCTGATTCCTTAAAGTTTCTGACAACATTTTGATTAATTATATTAGCTTTAAAAAGTATGTAAACGATTGCTGGACCCGGATGTGCTTCCTTCTCCCTGACCCACGACTATCTGAGGCTAGTACCTCAGAAAAAGACCAGTTATCCATCATCATTACCCAGGTAAGATTGGTATAACTATACTATATATGTATGTATATATATATATATATATATATATATATATATATCTATGAGTCAGCCTCACGAAAACGGGCCAATCGGTGGTCAATTGAAGATGTCGGCTTCACAATTCTTAAGTGCAGTGCATTTCTGTGCTTCATATTAAATTATCCTAGAAACAAATAAGGTTGTTGTACTTTCTTGACATTTACATTCAGGATAAATTTAAGGACTTTCCATCACCTCTGTCAATGCGAAACTATAATTATACCGAACGACGCCGACATCCAATGATCGACGCTGACAACTTTAACAGATGTCGGCATCGCAATTCTTAAAGTCTAGTGCATTTCTTTGTTTCATATTAAATTATCCTCGAAACAAATAAGGTTGTTGTAGTTTCTCGACCTTTACATTCATGATAAATTTAAGGACTTTCCAACACCTCTGTCAATGCTAAATTATAATTTTACCAATCGACGCAGACATCCATGCTCGACGCTGACAACTTTCCCCAATTGGCCTCTTTTCGTGATCCTGACCCATATATATATATATATATATATATATATATATATATATATATATATATATATATAGTAAAACCTCTCTAAATCGACCGACCATTTGACCGAATATAAATGGTTCATTTAGGGAGGTGGTCGGTTTAGGGAGTTTTTCATTTCGTTACAATGGTATGGGCGATCGTTTTGGACCCAAATACAGCAATCGATATAGGGAAGTGGTCAATCTGTAGAGGTGGTCAGTAAGAAAGGTTTTACTGTATTGATATTTTATATAAATCCTTGTTCTTGCAGGCCACGATTCCATGGTTAGGCTACGTCAGTGTCATCTGTGTTATCTTCTACGTCATATGCTTTGCTCTTGGCCTCGGTAAGAAGATACATCTTTATTTTGGTATTATTTATCAATCGAATCGATATTCTCTAGTTGCTGTCGAGCTGTTTCCAAGAATATCATTGGCAGTTTGGGCGCTTGCTTTGTAGACCAAGTTGGATAGCCCATTTGATGAGTATATTGTTTGTCTGTTTTGCCTCAGTAATTGCCCCTCCTTACGCTGATTCGGACATAACTCCATATAGCAACGGATAAAGAACACTTTGCTTGTGTGTTTATGCATGGTATGTTTTATGTGTGTTATAATATATAAGGAAGTTACCCGACATGGTGGCCTAATCAGTAACCAGACGGGATGGCCGAATGGGTTAGAGCGTCCGTCTCCCGTGCTGGTAGATCGTGGGGTCGTGGGTTCGAGTCCCGGCCGAGTCAAACCAATGACTTTAAAATTGATACGTGTCGCTTCCTAGCCAGGCGCTCGGCATTATTAGGATAGGGCAAGGACTGGTGTGCTCAGAGTCAGGATAATGTGACTGAGTGGGATACCAGGTCATGGTGCTGGCGGCCTGGTTTCCCAGTGGGACAGCACTATAAAGTCGCCATGAGCGCGCACTGTCACAAGTCGGTACCCGTCCTGATATGACCTTAGATGTTGCTAGGACGTAAAACAACAACAAACAAACAAACAACAAGCCGAATCAGTAGAGCACATGCTTCCCGCCGAGTCAAACCAATGAAATTGATACTTGTCGCTTCCTAGCTTGGTGCTCGGCATTAATAGGATAGGACAAGGACTGGTTAGCACAGTATCAGGATAATGTGACTATGTGGAATATCGGACCATGGTGCTGGCAGCCAGGTCTCCCAGTGGGGCACCACTATAAAAGTCAGCGTGAGTGCACACTGTCACAAGTCGGTCCCCATCCTGATATGACCTTACATGTTGCCAGGAGATAAAACTCCAACAAAGAAACAATATAAGGAATGTATTGGAATATTAAGACGGTCACTATTCACCTGCCGTCCTCTGATGTCGTCTGACTTACACATAAGATTGATATACTGTTATAAATACACTATTGGCTTAGTTCCCACTTTAGCCACGGCAGCGCCACCTGTGAGTGAACATGAACCCATACATCATGCACTCGGAGACAATGTTAGGATAATATAACTGGGCGGGATATCAATCAAAGTCATGCTGCCAGCGATATTCAAATGGGACAGCATTATAAAGTCACCACCTCAGTGCATGCCAATCACCTCAGCCTGCTGACAATCCGCTGACCTTTGACCCCGCTGCTCCTCCCCCAGGTCCGATCCCTGGTATGATCGGTGCCGAACTGTTCCGCCAAGGCCCGCGCCCCCGCGCCATGAGCATCGCCGGGCTCGCCAACTGGTTCTTCACCATCCTTGTCGCCATCTCCTTTGAGTCCCTAGCGGTAAGTGAAGGCACCATTTTAACTGTTTATCTTGTGACCGCCGTCGTCGCCGTCATTGCCATCCTCCTTATCATCATTAGGTAATTATTTTTTTCTAAATTGGTGACTGTACTTTTGATCACACAAATCAGGGTTGGGCGGCCGGTTTATATTCATATTTTTGTATTTTGTATGGCATATGACGTAGGCGTAATACATAACCAGATGCGCTGGCCGAATGAGTTGAGCATCCGCCTCCCATTCTGATAGGTTGTGTAATTTGAACTCATGGGTTCGAACCCTGGCCGAGTCAAACCAATGACTTAAAACTTGATACGAAAGTTGAATTGCTGCTAGCCCAACACATTTTTATGTTAAAATCTTCTTAAGTTTTAGCGTATGGAAAGGAGCAGTGGAATGAGAAAGATCTGGGTGTATACAGTGATGTGTACTGTACATAATACATCACATAATATTCTCTTGGACAATTTGTGTAATTAACCATGATTGATCAACGGCTGGAATACCAGCAGCAACCCAACGCTGATTTAAACAAAAAAACTTAGATGAATAAACACATTTACCACCACCACCAACAAAAATTATCGGCGATTAAAATTGCCCTTGCTTCATCCGATCATGTACCCTAAATTGTTCATTTAGAGAGGTGGTCGGTTTAGGGAGTTTTATTTAATCGTTACAATGGTATTGTATGGGCGATCATTTGGGACCCAAACAAAGCGATCAATATAGGGGAGTGGTCGATCTGTGGAGGTGGTCGGGTAGAGAGGTTTTACTGTATATAATTTTGTTATTATCTGATGCGTGCTAATTTTCAGTAGTCAGTCCTGGTCAATGTGTTGTTGTAATTGTGGATATGTCCTGACAACGTTGGAGTGGTTTGTTGGCGGTGGCCTGAACGAAGACACTACCCTGAATTAAGATAGCACACTGAACCAAGAAAATACAACACCTTCAACTAAGACAACACATTAAACTAAGACAACACATCCAACTAAGACAACACATTCAACTAAGACAACACATTCAACGAAGCCAACACACCATAGCAGATGCCATTTCATGTGAACCTACAATAATAAATCTTGTCTCTATTCCTTTATTTTCCAGGAACTGTGCACAACGTACACCTTCCTCATCTTCCTCGGCCTGATGATCATCTTCACGGTCTTTGTCGCCCTGAAAGTGCCCGAGACGAGAGGTAAGACGTTTGAGCAAATCGCCAACCAGTTCCAGCCTGGCGGGGAGATTGAGGTTGAGTTCTACGTCCAGGACGAGAATGTCTTCGAGCGGGACCCTGATGCAACGGCGACGGACCTGATGCTTGCTAGCGACAAGCTGCAGAACGGAAGTGTGGCCGACGATTTTGTCAATGCTGATGATGTGAAAGTCAACATTTCAGATGAGAAGATTCCAGACGAGAATAAGTCCCTTACAAAATCAGCACACGCATAATGATCTCTAGCAGTGCGGCGGTTCTATATATATATATATAAATATTTAAAAAGAATATATATATGGCTACTCATAGTCCAGGGAGAAGGAAGCACATCTGGGTCCAGCAATTAGCATAATCAACTCACAACAGGAGGACATTTGTGAGTAGCTGCGGCAGTTTTCTACATTAACTACAAAAATGAACCAGGTTAGTATCTTATAAACAGGATCGTTGGTTCAGTTCATGTTAGCATTCACGTACATAAAGTTTTGAAACTTTTCCATTACTGTGTTACAGCTTAATTATGATTGTATTCTGTATGATCATTAGAGCAATGCTTCCATTGTTTGGTGATTGATAAAGCCGCCTGTTGCCGAACGGAGAGATGTTTGGCATGAGCCATTACATCGATAGGATTAATTCCTGGGTTTCTCTGAGATTCCCCAATTATTATTATTAATAAGGCATACCTCCGAGTTCTATAGTATTTTCTTCAACTTGTTGGTGAAGAAAGCCACAGGTGGGAGAAGTTTATAGGACAGAGAGTGTGAGAGGGTACCACTACACTGGTCCCTACTCCTCGTTTGGATCAGTATTCCTTACCATCATCCTACGACTGTCGATTAACCACACACCTGCGTCGAAAACTGTTTTAATGCCATAATACACGCCTCATATAATTATACTCTAATTATCTGTGTGATATTCAGTCTGAATAATGCCTGATCACAGGTTTCTTTGGTTTTACTCACAGTCTCCGAGCCATGGCTATGAAGTGGAGTAAGGCAGAGGCATCTCGTGCACTCAGTGAAGATGAGGAACCCTCACCGCCGGCACAGGGGCAAAGGTCGATGGAACAAAGAGATTCCATGGAGGCAGGGGGGCGGTCTGAGCACGGCCCCAATCCAGTTGACCTAGATAAGCAGGTTGCACGTCTGGTGCAACAAAAGATGGAGGAAATGCTTCCCTCCAGGATGGCGACCAGAAAAGGTAGGACAGCGAAGACATAGGATTCAGATGAATCCGAGTGGGAGGATCTTTCGGAGGATCAGGCCTCGTCTGACGATGACTCAGAGGAGAAGGTGGATTTGGCTGCATGCAAACGCAAACACAACAAAAAAGTACACTCATCAGATGGGGATGAGTACACGAAGGCATGCAGAAAGAAGCCGCACGTGAAGAAGAGCAAGAAAAAGACTGAAGAAGAGGAAGGAAAGCAAATCCTCTTCCTCTGACTCTACATTCGACTCGTCCTTGGCGAGTTCGGATTCAGACATGAAGCACGTGGGGAAATACACAAAGTTGAGTGGGAAAGAGATGAAGAAGTGCAAAGTATTGCGGCGTAAGAAAATCCACATAACTAAGCTTATGAGGAAAACAATACAAGGCACTTCAACATGTTCAAGCCGGCCGAGGTTATTATGAAGTTGGCCAAAAGATTCACGGGAATCAAAGGGATCCCGGAGTCTGCCATCAAAGAGATGGACTCAGATGTCAGGCTGATTGAGGACTGCAAAAAGTTTGAAGCGGTCCTAGATACAGTACACAAAGGGGTACTTTTGGCACTCACGGCTGTTGCACCTATAGCCAACAGGATGATGGCTGAGGATGAATTGTCATCACTGTGCGAGGAGATTTAGAGGAATTGCGCTGCTGACGGCAACAAGCAACTTCCTTTCCTACAGATGTTTCGAAAACCTCTTCAAGGCGGGATGCACGGATGCAGGCAAGGAGGTGGCCAGATCAAAGAAGGTCATTGACAATGATGGGAAGGAATATACCTTATTCCTTGCCCCCAAACCCATTAAGGGAAAGCCACTGGACAAAACTAAGATGTTCGGTGGACAACTCCAACACTTGTTCAAACAAGTGGAGACTGGTTCCAAGTGTGGAAAACATATGGAAATGGACAAAAAGAAGTCCGCAGACACAAGTTCTACCTGTTTCAAAAAGACGAGGCAGGATTTTCGAAACCGGCGAACCGGACAACGAGAAGGCCGGTTCGGAATGAGCTTCAACTTCCAGGTCAGGGGCCAAAGGCAATCATTCGGCTGGAACGATGGGAACAGACCCTTCAAGAGGGAGTTGAATGCACAGAAGCCGCTCCCCCACCCAGGGAACAAATAGAGGTGGCTACGCAAACACCAGTAAGCATATTTCAGGCTGGTAACCTCAATACTTGCCTACCAGAATGGAATAACATTACAGAGAATGTAGCTATCCTTAGTCTTGCGGAAGGTGTAAGAATACCCTTGACGGATGAACCTATTTTGAATAGCACGTTACTGATTTCACGGTTCAGAACATCCTCTAAGGAATACAAACATTTTAAGATGTTTTCACTAGACACAGCTAGAGACTTAGTAACAGGGCTCTTGGCTAGTCAGTGTGGATCTCAGAGATACATACTATACAGT
Organism: Branchipolynoe longqiensis; assembly: GCA_030323885.1. Classification (NCBI taxonomy): domain Eukaryota; kingdom Metazoa; phylum Annelida; class Polychaeta; order Phyllodocida; family Polynoidae; genus Branchipolynoe; species Branchipolynoe longqiensis. The sequence goes on along the minus strand of CM059188.1, from coordinate 89,649,848 downwards.
ACCTATCTATAAACTTGATAGTAAATATCTCAGGTTTCGCTGGAACGACGAACTGTATGAGTTCATGTGTATCCCTAATGGACTAGCTTGCTGTCCACGCATTTTCACAAGGTTACTTCAACCAATATTTTCTCAGATGTCTATGGAAGGATATATTATGTTTCCATATTTAGATGACTCATTTATTGTATGAGGAACACAACACCATTTCCAGACAGCAGTAGACACATTATGTGAGACATTTAACAAATTTGGTTTCTACATACATGAAACTAAATCAGTATTAACAGCAACAAAGAAGTTTCTGGGATTCTTTATTGACACGACAGAAATGACCATTTCATTAACAGAACAAAAAGTTAATAAATTTACAGCAAGAGCAAACCAATTGTTACAATTGAACAAACCATAAATTTACAGCAACAGCAAACCAATTGTTACAATTGAACAAACCAAAGATATGACAAGTCGCAATACTTATAGGAATCATGATAGCATATGCACCAGTTATTCTTTATTGCAAGGCTCATATCAAATCGCTAGAAATAGATAAGAACTTGGCATTGGCTCGCACAAAAGGAAATTTTGAACAGCCCATGACGATTTCGCCAGAAGGTCAAAAGGATATGCGGTGGTTGTCACACATTAACAATTCGCCCAACCAAATTAGAATTGGAGAGCCCAACACTATAGTCACAACACATAAATGTACTAGAACTTTGAGCTATTTATCTAGAATTACGTAGTCTAGTTCACTTACCTAGAAATCATGTAAGGGTATTAACAGATAACACCACAGCTGATACGACAGCTATGGCTTACATACGTAATATGGAAGGGACTCGTTCCAAACCATGCAACTATTTGGCCAAACTTATTTGGGACTGGGCAGAGGAACATGAGATATGGCTAACAGTAGCACACATTCCCAGTAGTCAAATATTTTGGCTGACAAGAAGAGCCAACATTTTCACGACCATTTAGAATGGTCACTGAATCAGAGTATTTTTTACCACATTTGTTATAAATGGGGCAAACCAGAAATTGACTTATTCGCATCACGCAATAACAACAAGCTACCTAAATATGTGTTTTGGCATCCAGAACCAGAAGCCTGGAGAGTAGATGCATTTTCATTCATTTGGAATAATAAATTCTCTTACATATTTCCACCATTCAGCATTATCAGCAGAGTGGCGAGGAAGATCAAGATGGATCACTCATATAGTACCAGCATGGGACACACAACCATGGCTAGCGGAAATAACATTAGCAGCAAAAGACTTGCTCAGTTTCCGACGAGAAAGGAACAACCTCACCATCAAGGACCACTAACAGTCTATGGAGACATCTCAACAACACCCCTTTTGGCATTCCTTTTCTAAGAAAACATTTAGAACAATATGGTTTAGACAAAATAACACAAGAAAGACTTATTTCACATGCCTGGAGGAAAGGAACGGTGAAATTATACACAAGTTATTTAAAGAAATGGGGACTTCATTGTCTTCCTAAAGGAGTCAAACCATTAAAACCTACAATTGCCCAAATATTAAGATTTCTAAGAATATTAGAAGATGAAGGATTAGGATTTGGGGCAATTAATGCAGCAAGATGTGCACTTTCAATTATTCTACCAAGAATAAATGGACAAACGATTGGAAAGCACCAGTTAGTACATTGGTTCATTAGATCGGTGTATGAAAGAAACCCACCAAAACCCAAATATGATAGGTTTTGGGATGTGTCTATAGTATTTAAGTTATTCAAGTCATGGCCTAGTAATATACATTTATCAATGAAGGAACTAGGATTTAAGTTAGTAGTTACTGCTAGTGATGGGACACTGAGGCCAAACCACTGTGGCACTCTCACTGGATGGACTAGAGATAGATAAGAAAGAGGCAACATTCGATTTAGAGACATTACTAAAGTCGAATCGCACAGGGGACCCACTGTCCACGGTACATGTAAATAGTTTTCCAGAAGATAAATGGATATGTGTAGTTTCAGCTATTAGGGCTTATATATCCAAGTGACGCAGAATAAGGAATTACAGACAGCTACTAATCAGCTTTATCAAACCGCTTAAAGCTATCGAGAGAGACACACTCGCAAGATGGACCATAAGGTGCTTAAACAGGCAGGCGTCAATACTGGACGCTACGCATCCCACTCAATGCATGGAGCCATGGTCTCTAAGGCAAGACAATTAGCAATCTCAGTAAAGAGAATCCTTACACACGCGGGGTGGAAGATGGCTAGATCGTTTGCAAAACATTACAACAAATGACTAGAAAAGCCAAGCGGCCTGGCGACTCGCCTACTCACCAACTGAAAACGGGTGAGAAACAAAATTAATATTTCGCACTAAAAAAACAACAAAAAACAATAGTATGATTACAACATTAAGTATAAAAGTATAAAAAATGAGATTACATAAAATTCTCCCTGGACTACAAGTAGCCAGAGGCATAGTACCGAGGTAAAATAGTATAGTTATACAAATCTTACCTGGGTACAGATGATGGATAACTGGTGTTTTCCGGAGGAACTAGCCTTGGATAGTCATGGGTCAGGGCCCACCCACCCTACCCTACCGCGGCTATCACGTATCGCTAGAACCAAAATGAAAACACAATGGTATCCACAAAGAGTTAAGATAATTTGTTATCCTATTGAGTACATAAAAGATTGCTGGACCCGGATGTGCTTCCTTCTCCCTGACCCACGACTATCCGAGGCTAGTACCTCGGGAAAACACCCAGGTATGATTTGTATAACTATACTATATATAAATATATATATAAATACATATATATATTATATATATATATTATAATGCAGCTCGATTGCGATTGCATAGTCATGAGGTCGATTCTATGTGTTTGGTATTGGTCTTAACACATAGATATGGGGGGAGGATGGTGATTGGATAATACACCAAGGTCGACGTGATGCATGATCTCACTGTTTGACAACACCTTTCCCTACATCCGCCCTCCCCCCACAGATACCAGTCACATCCGCCACCACTGCAACTTATGCGGTAGGGAGGTGCTTTGTTTCTGGGAAGGTGTGGGTTACACCATCCTGAGTGGAAATTAGAAATGCATCGTCTCTTATGAATTAGGGTGCTTACTTTTGGTCTGTTTTCTAGGGATTTTTTTTTTTGAAGAGTTATACTGCCTATCATGGATAAGTCTGAATAGACTCATTTTCACCATTAGACAGTATACACAGTGGTGGAAATCGAAATTGGAAGAGGTGGGGGGGGGGGGGCATGGGGAATCAAACCACCAACCTTCAGATTAGGAGTCCAACCTAGAAAAAAGTCAGACACTCTAACCACTCTGCCACAGAGAATACCTGGGGGATCTACATAACACAAAGCTGTTATAGAAGAAAGAAAAAAATATTATTAGCATAGGGCAAGGAATGGTTGGCTCAGTGTCAGGATAATGTGACTGAGTGGGATATCAGGTCATGGTGCTGGTGGCCTGGTCGTCCAATGGGGCAGCACTATAACGTCACCATGATTGCGCACCGTCACAAGTCGGTACCCGTCCTGATATGACCTTAGATGCTGCTAGGACGTAAAACAACAAACAAACAAACCAAAACAGGGTATTTAATACTTGTCTAAATAAATATATTTGAAAATCACCCCCACTCCCTCACACATATATAAAACCAAACAAGAATTGACGGAGATCTCCTGCCAATGTGACTGTTCATAAGGTGACAGCTATTGTCGATGAGGCAGTGGCTGAATCCTGCTGGTCTTGGCAGTCTGTGGCGCAGGGTCAGGTGCTCTGATTCCCCCAGGTTTGTATGCGCAGCCACCCGCCGGCAACCAGCGAGGATTGCGCGTTTCCGGGTAGAACTCCACGGAAGCGCGTGTCGTCTGCTCGTTGCTGGCGGGTGCTGGTAGGACATTCCCGGCGGACTCAAAGCGCGCCCTGCTGTCACAACTCTGCTGTATGTGACAGTGTGACAGCGTGCCAGACTTACCAGGCACCCACAAAGCAGGGCAGGCAAAAAGCATTATGTCCCGCTGTGGCTTTAGCCATTAGGGAATAACCATAAAGTACGCTACAGTCATTTTGGTCATGCCATGCTTATGCAACACCCCACTCCATCATAAAGTTTTTTTGTTTTTTTCATTCATTGATAAAAGCTGCAGTCCGATGAAGCGTCAAATTTTCAAAACCAAAACAATGATCTAAAATAGATTCTACATATCTAACTTAGATAATGATGCGCTTATTAAACATTTGTTGCCACATAGATGGGAATACTGCATAAATATAATATAATCTTACTACTGAAGCCTATGGTGTCCGAGTTTTGGCAAGCTTACCTAAACTTAATTCAACATATTTGCACTTCAAATATTTCAAAACTTAGCCATTTAAAATAAAAGTCGCTTCAAACTAAAGTAAGGTAGGTTATGAAAATCAATTTAATATAGTTATCTCGGAAAAATAGCAGAAACTCAAAACCATCGGACTATGCAACTTTAAGCAGGGAACATTTCAATCACAGCTAATTGTTCTTCCTCATTCCATCACTCCCTGCCCTATTGTTGTAATGCCGAGTGCCAGGCAACTAGCTAGCGACACGTTAGATAAAAGATTCACCCAGTACTTGTAGTACCCAGGTGAAGGACAACGTAGTGTAAATACGGGCGAAAATAGGTTTAGTATGGAACATGAACTAGAAACTGTGACTCCAGTATCAAAGGGCTACTCATATAGGCACAGAGTTGGTGAAATGGGCGAGAATGCAAAAAGACAAGATGGCGGCCAGAGAACGCCGTCGATTTCACTTTTAAATTGCATTAAAGTATATGTTTTATTATATCTTCCAACTCAAAAGTAGCGGGTAAACATGAAGACATATACAAAGAATAAATGTTGCTTCTTAGATTGAGAAATTAGGCTCTCATAAAGACTCATTTCATTAGCCCGATTTTTCGACCGTTTTTATATAAGGCTGATCTTCACCCGCGTACTACTACAAGTACCGGGTGAATCTTTTATCTAGCGACACATATGCATTTTTTTTAAGTTGCATAGTCCGATGGTTTTAAATTTCTGTATTTTTTCTGAGATTAATATATTAGATCGATCACTAGTATCTACTTTACATTAGTTCAAAGTTACTTTTATTTTAAATGGTAAACCTTTGAGATATTTTGAGTGCAAACATGGAAAATTTGTTTTGGCAAGCTTGCCAAAACTCTCACACCGTAGACTGCTGCAGTAACAGGTTCTGTTAAATTGACTCAGTATTGCCTTCTACGTAGAAACAAATGCTTAATAAGTGCATCAGTATCTAAGTTAGATATGTAAAATCAAATCTAGATAATTGGTTTGGTTTTGAAAATTTGATATTTCATCGGACTATGCAGCTTTAAAGTCAGTGGGGAGTTCCATGACCTGCCACAAGGGAATCAGCCATCCCATCTGGTTTCGTTTCGAAACTTCCCCCATCACCCTCTTCCTCCATAGAGCCACAGGTATATTGGTCATGTCATCCTTATACAACAAAAACCCCTGGCTAATGAGTTTTTGCTTGTTTGTTTTTATTCCTTCGTTGATTAAGCAGAGGAATTTTCAACTGCAGACAATTCTTCTTCCTCATTCCACCTCTACCCCTCCACACACAGCCACACAAAAGTTATATTAATATATGCTGCATAAGCCATTATACGAGTATAATAAGCCGGAAGATTCCATCTACTCTCCAGCTACTAAGTCATCAGCTGGTTGCCTCTATTCATTAGGTCATCTACTGATGCGACCTCACCTCCACACGTGGTGCCTCCTACTTACACACACCCCAATGGCCGTTACGCCCACTCACTGTACCGCTGCAAATACATACCAACTGATTTCTTAGTGAGTAGGTGATCTTGTTAGTTTAGCATGTTATATATATATACACCAAGTGATTTCTTAGTGAGTAGGTGATCTTGTTAGTTTAGCATATTATATTGTTTGTTGTTGTTTTATGTCCTAGCAACATCTAATGTCATATCAGGACGGCTACCGACTTGTGACAGTGTGCACTCATGGCGACTTTATAGTGGTGCCCCACTGGACGACCAGGCTGCCAGCACCATGACCTGATATCCCACTCAGTCACATTATCCTGACACTGAGCCAACCAGTCCTTGCCCTATCCTAATAATGCCGAGCGCATGTTATATACACCAAGTGATTTCTTAGTGAGTAGGTGATCTTGTTAGTTTAGCATATTATATATACATACCAAGTGATTTCTTAGTGAGTAGGTGATCTTGTTAGTTTAGCATATTATATATACATACCAAGTGATTTCTTAGTGAGTAGGTGAGGAATAGTGTCGCATCCCAGTGTGAACTCCGGCTTCATGGATGTCTTGGTAATTATTGCTGCTTAAAGACTTTGTAAATGAGGGCGGTCACCATTGGTAGTCTGTTGGTAATGGCCATTGCTATAAAATCATTTCCTGTACCGAACTTAATCAAATGAAATGACGAGGTGAGGGTAGGGTGTTGGGGGTGGGGGGTGGTGCTACACCAAACTATGTTTGCATTGCACAACCGCTATTGCAATGGGTAATCCAACCAGAAGAAATAGGTCAGACTTTCTACTGGTTCTCACTAGTTGGATCTCAATTATTATATCGATGACTGTGCGGTGAAAATTGGGGAGGTTAGTGAATGAATTATTCTAAGGGCTTTTTGCCCCTGATAATTGATATAGACTATGGAATAGGCCCGAATATACTTTAAAAGACATTAGAAGTATCTATCACTGAAGAGAGACTACTTCTCCCCGCTCATGCCCCCCTGCACCCGCCCCCATCTCCCCCCCCCCCCCCCTACCACATTAGTTAGCTTAGTACGATTAGAAAGACCCACCCTACCTCCCCTCACAGTGGCATAGTTTGTGCACGACTCCTGATACAGTATAAATCAGGGGTTCTGATGGTGTAGATGGTCTTAGGTAACAATATCTGACAACCACAGTCAAATTGAACTAATTATCGCCGTTGCCAATTTAAATCCTAATTATCGCCGTTGCCAATTTAAATCTGGCGTGTGAGGCCCTTGTCCACTATTCCCAGATGCTTACGCATGCCTTAAACTTCCAAGTCCATGTGAGGAGATCCTTAAAAATAATGTACTTAGTGTGTGAACACATAATTAAAAGAATATTCTGATTGTCGATGTATTTTTCTAAAAGCATGTACATACATAGGTGGTGCGATGCAACTGACGCATGCGCTGTGGTAGTGCTTAGGTGACCTAATGTTAATTATATCTGCTTAAATACCTGCAGGTAGAATGAAGTTGGACATGTTAATAATGCACTGGTTGCAAAGAGTGGTAAATATTGTAGAGGTTGATCATGCAAAATGTCTTATAAGTGACCCAAGATACCTCCTGTTGATATATGTTGCTATGAATGGTTTTTATGAAGCTATACACCAATACTGGAAGAAGTACCAGTAAACCCCGTCTTGATATGACTTTAGATGTCGCAAGGACGTAAAACACCAACAAACAAACAAAACCAGTAGGTAAACCTATCTATGTACAGTAGGACCTGTCTTCAAAGAACAACTCTGTTTACAGACAATGTCCTGACATACAAGCTGTCTGAAGGAGAGTCAAAGGAGATTTTCAGTTTGTATATTGAACAAAAATAATTAACAAAAAAACATGACAACAGTTTGCTGATGATAGGGTTGCTGAAGACAAGTACTATATGTATACTGTCACCCCAAATTTAGCGTTCTAGATACGTTCCTTAACAAAAATGCAGCACTAAACGAAGTAGCGCTATATAGTTGTTATAACGTAGATTAACTAGATATGCATCGTTGTAAAATATTACGATAAATATAGGATACTAACTTGGCAGATTAACCCATAAGTAACGTTATAAATTATATTGCTCTGTGGTTCGATCTTCCGTGTATGGAGTGTGGAGATAGGTGGTTGCTGTCTTCCTATAGCTAAGCTGGGAAAGCGAATAAACGAGCGTGATAACAAAATAGCGCCAGCCGGGAACAGGCTAAGCGGGGTATACCTGTGTGTGTGTGTATATATACACACACACTGTCCAATATAGCAACATTGGTTGAGGTACAAATCTATATATAGAACTGTGTTTAATACTGCAATAGTTCTCGGTGTAATGGTAAGTAAGGATATTTTGAATAATGTCGCGTTGTAAAGTATTGACTGTTTCCAGCCCCTCATCTGTTCATGTTGTGCAATGAACTACTTGAAATAGCAATGATGTCCATGGAACCTTTACTAAATGGTGTTGCAGTATGTTATACACGGAACTACGTGACTTGCAGCTGTGCAGTTTATGGATTACTACCATGTACCCTAGCAGAGTAGGGGTGAATGACAACCATGTCTAAGTCCGAGCAAAAACTGCTCACTGGACACTGAAACCAGCAGATCGAAATCTATATTGGCATAGAGTTGGTGAAATGGGAGAGAATGCAAAAAAGACAAGATATCAACCGCAGAAAGCTCCCGATTTGATGTTATATTGTGTATTATTAATCCCCATGATTTAATATATTCTACAATTTAAAAGTAGCAGGTAATTATAAATAGGTATGTGAACAATATATTTAGCTTTCTTAAATAATAACTTGTATGGTTATTTTCATTACCCACTTTCTGGCACTTCTTTTAATGGGTGGTTCAGCAGCCATGTCTCAGAGACAGTGATACGTGAGTAAGTACCCTAACCAGTGCCATAGATCAGACATCCGTGAGACTGGGTTAAGTGATCGGGTTCGCCTCCCATTGGGCGCTTTGCTCTCTCCTGGCATCTCTGTGAGCTGTAGTCTAGAGATGTTCAGATCAGGAATCTCAAGAGTTGTCTTGTGAGTATGTTGTGGTAGACACAGTGATGTCATGCTTACAGCCAGTTGATGGGAGCTGGAATAAAACAATGTCCGCGTATACATAGAATGAGTAACTAACTCACAATGCGCTCTGCCACTAGCTCTTCGGCGAGTTCAGCTTTGATTTTATGAGGAACTCGTGTTGTGTGGATCAGGTAGATGGGTAATTCAACACCGAGACGATCTGCTATAATATGGCCTTTAATGGTATCGAAGGCAAGGGTCATGCGAACATAGAACAGATATGTCATGAGGGGAGAGTAATAGCATGGAGTAGGTCCAGTGTGAGAGAGTCAATGAAGGTAAGTCTACTTTATGATAGAAGGATAGAGTAAGTTAAGAGGACGATAAGCGTTTAAGGCTAAATAATGTAAATGTCTAGGCAACGATAAGCGTCTTACGTAAGGTAAAGTGTAAATGTCAAAGTCTTGAGTTAAGTCTATCGAAGTTGGCGTCTGATGGTGTAGTCTATCCTTCGCCGAGTTGTTGATTCGGGCGGTTAGACCCAGGCACTCAACCCTCCCCGTGTAAGTCCAGAATGTGGGTGGGCGGGGGGGAAAATTAGTCTGGAGGTCAGCTCGTGTTGTCCGAGCGGCGTCTTGAGGCTGAGTGCCGGTTGGCGGCAACGGTATGGCGTTCTGGGAGGTTCGTGGCTGCTCAGCTAGGGTCGACAGTTCGAGTCCGATGCAATAGGTGGCGCCAGGAGCAGCCCGTCTCGGTGCCAGAATTACCCACGTTGCAGTACAACATGGACAATTAACTGGTGAATCTCAAGGATTGTCTTGCGCTATGTTGTGTATTTATTGCTAGAGCGTTTTGCTGCAGACAGTTCAGTTCGTGTAAATGTATGTGTGGTATTTAATGTGAAACTTGTCCGATGTCGGTGTTTTGAAAGTAGGTCAATTGGAGCATCATGGTTTAAAGCTGTGATCATTTGTAATGACCATGTACAGATATATCATCGCCTAAAAACCTGTGGTTTGCACCCCACATTAATGCATGTGACACCCAAAAAAGAGTACCCGGCCTCACGGTCAATTTGTCAGATTCTACTTTTATGAGGTTTTTCTTCTTAGTACTCTTCTTTTATCTGTATATCACATTAAGGAACTGTTATATTTAATAATGTATGACAATTATTTCAGGAACTATTTACATTTAGCGAACAGCATCATGGGCAACCAGGTGCGATTTGAGTCATCAGGTAAAATGGCAGTGGCGCCCTTTACCGGAAATTACGAGGAACTAAAATTCTTAAAAGAATTTTCTCATTTTCCTCTTGTTCAGGTCATATTTCAGTTTAATCGACATTGGGATACGTCCTCTCACAATTCTTGCTGCACTGCACACTGCGACACATACATACAGGAAGAGATATTTGATCTAATGTAAGATATTTCCTAGCATAACCTAACAGCAATCTAAACCAGAAATAACTGTATGGCAATGGTTCAAAGTAGGTTTAAAATATATATGCCTTCAGTGAAGAATAGGGCTGGAAGAGAAAAGAATACTACCCCACTACACACACCTTTTCTGGGGATGTAAACATACCAGGTACAAGCTTTATCCACTCCTGCGGGGCTCTTTTTATGTCACTGTCTCTGTTCTCCAAGAGACTCTACTCGCCTGCTCCTTGACAGAAGGCGTCTGGTATGTCGTGACGTCACATCACTAATTTAGTCATGCATTGGTCAAAAGCAAGAAAAACCTGCAACTTTGACCAAGTGTCCACTGATGTCAATAAATGAGATATAAGATGGAACACAACATTATGGTAATTTACTTGGATAAAGTTGGGATGGGGGGGATGGGGGGGGGGGGAAGTAGGAAACAACCTAGAAAATTGATAACAACTTAGAACTTAAACAAATTAAACATAGGTAGCCCTTAAGGCTGTGCTATTATGTTGCAACGGTTTCTCAAGTCAACATACAATGCATATTCTTGCTATTTAAAGACGCCGGGTATACCTCACCCAGATACAAACGAATCCAGCATCAAAAACTCTCCAAACATACCTTTGCTTAGTTTTTTTCGGTTCATGCAACTGAACATGTGGGAGGAGAGTTGAGGTCTGTAATGTATGAATGACGTCATAGGTGGGATTCCCTCATCACTTGACCTAGAGGGATTCCCCACACACACAGGGGAAGCCATGGCAACCACCAAGATGGCAGCTACAGAAAGCTCTCAATTCAACTTTTAAAATCTATTAACCTCCATGATTTAATCATTTATTGACACAAAAAGTAGATGGTTATGAGAAATAAACATTTAAAGTTTATATTTCGCATTTTAGATTACAAATTCTAACATCTTTCTCTATATGGTTGTCTAAAAGCCTTGTCAGTGCTGCTGGACTAACTACAACACAACAGGAGCAACCAATTTCAGCACTCTCCCCCCACATAATCTGAAAACCTGCAAAGGTATGCTTGGAGAGCATTTGTCGGAGTACGCTATGAGTCTCAGCGGCCTATACCTGGTCTGTTTAACACCAGCTTTGGTTTACTCTTCCAGTGGTTCTTATTAACAGCTACAGTGCAGAGGTGTAGATGCAGGTAATAATTAGAAGTTGGTCTGTTATGATTATCTGTGAGAGAGAACCTATCTATATATTTACCAAATGACAAACCAAAGATTGTCTTACATTAGATCTCACCGGAGTTTGCACTAAAGTAAATGCTCAATTAACTAACAGTTTTCTTACCGAGTGTTTTCCCCCCGAATAAAAATATTTATTTCACTGTTAATAATACCATTACGGTAAAGTTACTGCAGATATCTAGTATGACATTTTATTGCTTATTCTTTTTTGTTTAATCCATTGGACGCCAGATGCGGTCGTAGATCTTCAAAACGGAACGCAGGCAGTATAATCTGCTTTACAATAACATTATTGTAGTATCCATGAAGATTGGGAAATAAAATTAACTTAAGAGCGCATGAAAATGTATCAAGGGCTGAAGAAACATTAGAATTAAGCTGGTAAATATTGAAGCCAATAAAAGCCCTATGTGGATCCATACTGGGAACATACAGAAGAAAGTTGGGATGGGGTTGGGTTTGAGTGGTGGCGCTAGTGTACTTTTGAACCGGCAGGTGGCGTTGTGAATGCCCTTGCGAATTCCTGATGTGGCAGTCGGTGTTATAAATATAGAACAGAGTAAGGCTATTGACTAAAGCCTGGTACACCTCCCTTATACGATTCATGCGCTAAATCTGACTGTCTTGACGGTACCCATTACAACCCGACCCGTCCCGTTTCCCGACTAAAACTGCCCGATTCATTTTTCGAATCTTATAAAACCCGGTACACACCTCCCGTATAAGACCTAAAACTGAGTTTTAAGTCGCGAATCGGAAGGCTCTGGTGTGATAGGGGGTCACACACCTAAAGACTGAAACCGACTAAAACTCAAACTTTGTCGCGAAACGGGCAGTTTTAGGTTTTATACGGGAGGTGTGTACCGGGCTTTAGTTGATTAACTGTTTTGCAGAGTGCCCACCAGACTTGAAGGATATGTTGCACCTTTTGTACAAGTAGGCATCCCCTGATTCTCAAGGCTTAAAGTGGGAGCTGCTACTACCGGGTAGCGTGCTATTCATCCTCAATGAGGACTTCTGCTCACGCATCGTGGATGGTGTATCTGGTGATTTTTTTTTTTTTAAGCATTGTATTGCTAAGGAAATATAATCCTACATTAAATAATTGATCGTTACTAATATTATTGTGCGTATTCTGCTTCGGTACTGCCATGTATCCTGGACGAACCTGCAATCTGACGGCCTCATTGCCTTTAGTGATAGCAGGTTTTTAGGATATGAAAATAACTAATATAATATATTAAAATAAGGTAGAGAAAAATCTAACAAAAAGCGGGAAAAAAAAAGAAACACAAATAGCAGCTATTAAATGCAGCTTACAGTGTGGTGCGTGTAGAAGTAGTTTGTTGTATAACCAGAGGTGAAATACAACTACTTAGATGCTAAATTATCCCTGCGGCAAAACTTTAACGTGACGCTCATTCTTTTATTCTTTCAGTCAATCAGTCAGTCCGTCAGTCATTCAAGCACTCCCTTGAATACCGTAATGCAATGAATTTGCGCAGATGGTATTGACATCTCGCTTGATTAAAGTTTCCTTTTATTTCTTTCTTAAAGTCTCCAGAGAACGACAAAGAATTCATGTACATTTAAAAAAAAAAAGATTATTTAAAGAAGGCAGCCACTGTGAAGTATTTTTGGCAAGTTAGGAAATGAATTTAACATTTGGGCCCGTTTTGGTGACAGGGCATATATATTATATACACGTAATATATAATATATGGTATATATCGCATATATGCTATAAGTAATATAATATATATGAGTCAGCCTCACGAAAACGGGCCAATCGGTGGTCAAGTGAAGATGTCGGTGTCGCAATTCTTAAAAATGTAGTGCATTTCTTTGTTTCATATTAAATTATCCTAGAAATAAATCAGGTTGTTGTATTTTCTCGACCTTTACATTCAGGATAAATTTAAAGACTTTCCAACACCTCTGTCAATGCTAAATTATAATTATACCGATCGACGCCGACATCCAATGATCGACGCCGACAACTTTAACTGATGTCGGCGTCGCAATTCTTAAAGTCTCATGCATTTCTTTGTTTTATATTAAATTATCCTAGAAACAAGTCAGGTTGTTGTATCTTCTCGACCTTTACATTCAGGATAAATTTAAAGACTTTCCAACACCTCTGTCAATGCTAAATTATAATTATACCGATCGACGCCGACATCCATACTCGACGCCAACAACTTCCACCAATTGGCCTCTTTTCGTGATCCTGACCCATATTCAAGATCATAAACCACAAACTAATGACTAAAGGTGTTCAGCATTGGAAGCAAGTTCTATCATGAACTTATGTTATGGACAGTGTAAATAAACCATCCTCAAAGAAATTTTAAATATTTCATATAACGCATATTACATATTATATATATTTAATATATACTATTATTTAATATATACTATTATTATATAGTATATATATATACATGTAGTATATATAGTATATTATATATAACTAGATATATACTATATTATATTTAATATATACTATTATTATATAGTATATATACATGTATATATAGTATATATACTATATTATATACAAGAGAATATATATTATATATACAACAGTGTACATACAATTGTCTCGAGAACAAAACTGACCCTGGGCTGACAACGATTAAACCTAGTGCAAGACTACAGCAGTGAAATGTGCTTTTCAACTAACGCCACCCATCGCTTAACCTGCGCTGGTTGTTACATGAGTGTGCACAAAATGCAATATATCCGGATTTATTTTGATAACTGTTACCATTCATTCATTCGGCGCTGATGAAGAAATGGCAGAAGCCTGCTCTAAGAGTAGCCAGCACGAATCTTCCTAATGGCATATAGGTCGTGAACTATATATGGTGTTAGTCGTAGGATAATTGTTGTATATAGATAGTTAATTGGTATGGCAATCACATCATATATGACTGCTTGTTATCCTATTCGTTTTAATAGGTTGTAGATTTAAGTATACTGTATATTTAGGGTTGTTATTATACACACTTCTATTGTATTATATTGCAGATGGAACAACAGATTTTAATCTGTTCAGTTGTAGTGATTTTTTTTATTACACATTTACTGGTGAAATGTTTGATGCTAAGTGGAATCATGTACTATCAAAGCAATACATGCACATGCTAGCCAAAATGTACATATACGTATGTACATATGTATATGTTATGTATATCATGTAAGTTGTGTGTACTGATTCATGTTTAGGTAACTAATGCGTTGTACATATAACATTAAACCGACGTGATTTGATCTATATATTTTTAGAAATAACTAGGAGTATTACTAAGCTGTATTGCTAAGTTTTTATGGTTTTGCTTTATAGTTAATGCACATATATTTACATTGAACCAACGCCATGACACTTTATTAATAGAGTGTACCATTTTCTTTCTGCACATGTCATTATGTTGCTACAGACAATGGTACCTGTACCAGTCTACAGAAACTGAAGGCTTAAAGTTCTACATTATGTTTGTCTCTTAAGCTGTGTTTACACGGGGAATTGTGAAACGTTCTAGACAAGGCGATTTATATGAAGCGTTTTAGAACCGTGTTTACACGGGGAGTTGGAAAGTGTGTCGGCGCCGGGAACCAGCAGGCGCCTGTAGCCGGAAAGCACTGCTATTTGTTTAGCTTACACACGTCGATTCGACTCCGATGGAGCTTCTACCTTAATATCGCTTGGAATTTAAGGTTAATTTAATTAAATTTCATTATTTGAGTCTGTAATTCTGTTAAATATGATCGCATTCACTAGATTTCGGCGTAATCGGGCCCTAACACTGCCGGGCACCAGCGATTAGTTACTGCTCCCCCTGTTGCCGGCACGCACTACTATTTTATACTATCGCCGCCCGGGAACAAGCTGAATCGCTCCATCTATACCACCTCCCGAGGTGGTATAGATGAAGCGTTTCATATGAAGCGATTCAGCCCTAAAACGCCACAGAGCCGCGTCTACACGGCAAATGTGAGTCGATCTAGCCAAGGCGTGTTATATGTGGCGTTTTAAATCGCCCGTGTAAACACGGCTATAAACACAACAAATTTAACTTGCTCAGTCAACTATTCGTCTACGACTGCTAGAATAAAATTAGCCCGCAAAAGAACCCAAATAAAACCCTACAGATGCTCTTGAATATAGGTATGGTATGTTTACGAAGTTGTGATTTGAGGGGGAACAACAATAAAAGAAAACGGGGGGAGAGATTGCAAATTTACTCATCTGTTCATTAAGCTAATCACCATCTTCCATGACGAAGTTCCCGATCTCAAATGGTGTTAATTAAATATGCTCATGTTGACGTCCCGATCAGTGACATGCAAGGTTTGGGGCGTGATGAACATTGATTACATGATTGATATTGATTTTACGTCATGTCAGAAGCAAAGACCATTTTCATGGAACAAATATGTATACAAATGTCAGTCTGGACAAGCTGGGTTGCACACTCCATCCAAGGTGTACACATTTTCTGACATGGTTTATAATTTATAATGGTTGGCAAAGTCCGAGGATCAAGAGCGCAATAGTTCAATACTATTACACCAATGCATATTTATCATAGCACCAAATTGATAGCATAACAAAACTCAAGACAGCAAGGTGAAGAGACGATTATGGTTGTATAGAATACAGATTACTCGTGCAAATATTAGGGTTGTTTTTGTTGCTGGATGCGCATACTTACTTATGTATGTGTATATACAATAAAGTATATGAGTAGTTGTAAACACTGTTCTTGTTTTGTTTATATCAATTCACTTCATCTATTTAGATGTCACGTACATTTTTCCTCTCGTAGATTATGGATGTATTCGCAATAGTTAATAAAGTGTATAGAAATGTTTTGTGTTCATGTTTATTTTGCAGAACTCCCCTATAATATACGGTAGGCCCTATATGTGCATTGCCTGGTTCGCAGAAGAAACTAATAAACATAAGCCGTGTTCACACGGGCAATGTAAATCGATTCGTAGAAAGCGACTTGCCTAGTTCGCCTCACATTTGCCGTGTGAACGGACCTCTGAGGCGGATTAGGGCTGATTCGACTCACGTGATGCGCATCGTGTAAACCACCTAAGCGAGGTAGTCTACGTGAGGCGATTTCTGTGATGCGGTTAATTTTGCCCGTGTGGACGCACTGATGCGGATTAAGGAAGTGACACGCATGCGCAGTCGAGACCTTAGTTTGTTGACTTTCGGTCAAATCAAAAGCGCATATTATATAATTTAATTAATGAAACCGCTATCTATGCACAGATATTTTTTTGTCATTTATTTGTAGGGTTTCAACTGCCCAGCAGAAGTTTTGACCGTTCCAAACCAATACGAATCATTAAATACATATCTAGGTCGAACCCACACTCTCTGGTGCCAGCATTGTCGAACCCAAAATGGCGCTGGTTAGCCTGGACTTGCTCAGGCGCAGATATCCACTTCCGCCTCACGCAGTGCCCGTGTGAACGGGCGCTAATTCGACTCCTTTAGTTCGCCTTGTCTAGATCGTTTCACAATTCCCCGTGTAAACACGGCTATAGTCAACAGTAGCCTACTAGAAGCTGGATTATGGTTATGGTTCTGTGGTTTTTATTTATTTATTTAGGCATATATACATAAATATATATATTATAAATGTATATATTATAAATATACATAGGGGGCCTACATGTATATATACATTTCTTTATACATTTAGATATATTCTCTACAATGCTCTCCAGTGACAAAAACATAGCGAATTGATATTCACTATAGACTATCAAAGACCCTATAATGTTATATGGTGTTTGAGACTATGTAGTGGGTTTGCCATTTTGTTCAGCTATGAAACAATAGGCCTTCGTTGTTGTTATAAAAAAAATTGGAATTCACCAGTAATAAATGGTCAGGTAAACCGCACGCTAAAATGACAACCCTGTGTTTTGTCTAATAACTGCATTATCACAGATCGCTTTGGAGTTAGCTTACAGTTAGGGTACTGTAGATTTCATGCATTAATTTATTTTACCTGCTTTGAAAGCATTGGGCGGGTAGACCTACGTGGAGTGACAAAAGCACAGTGAGCTGAGATCCATTGCAGTTCACAGGTTTGGCAGTTTTAACGTGATGAATTCAAAAAGGATTGCTCTAAGTACTGATTAACCCGCCTCCCACAAAAAAATACATGTTGCCAACCAAACCATTACATAACTGGCGTCACTCAATGTGTAAATCCAGGGGCCATATGTATGAGGAACTTTTTATCGGCTCCGGTCTTAATGGCGGGTCCCGGGTTATCTAACGCCGGTATTCCAGATGTGTCACGGGGTATGTATGTGTCCAAAGCACAGCTGGGTTAGTTAACATATTAGTTATTTAGGAACTTGGGGGGTCCTCTGAGCCTGTAACCGGCGAGCATCGCTATTTGACAATATCGGCGGCCAGGAACCAGCAGCCTTCTTAGTGGTGAGCCTGTTGCCGGCGAGCAACGCTATTTGACAATATCGCCGCCGCAGGAACCGGCAGCCTTAATGGTGAGCCTGTAGCCGGCGAGCACTGCTTTTGTTTTGTTTACATTCGTCGATTCGACAATATGAATAATGCCGCCGATGTAGTGGCTACATTAATATCGCTTCGAATTTAGGGTTAATTTAATGAAATTTCACTTATTGCATATGTAATTCTGTTAAATATGATCGCATTGAATAGATTTGGGCATAAAACATTGCCGCTGGTGTTATGCCAGTATGGATATTGACGTCGCGGCAGCGGTGGTGATTTGTTTATTTTACATTCATCGATTCGACACTATTAATATCACCGCCAATGCGGCAGCAGTGTTAATAACGGTTCGAATTTAGGGTTAAATTGATAAAATTTCACTTATTGCATATGTAATTCTGTTAAATATGATCGCATTGAATAGATTTGGGCCTAATCGGTCCATAACATCGACGTTAACCATCCTATGACTTGGGGTTAGTTCAGGTGACTTTAAGCTTGCGGGGTTTGTCTAACGCCGACACATACATACAGAGTTATCGCCGCTAACCGGATAAACCCGCGGAAAACCAGCTTCGCAGCGCTAACCCCGACACATGCATATGGCCCCCAGATCTAGATACCATCACCAAAATCTCACTGGGCACTGCTAGTGAAACTACATATTTTCGATGTGGCTTATTTAAGAGTTAAATGCAAAACATAAAGAGTTCTTTATGACACTGACTAAATTATAATTACACATTTTACAGCCTTTTTGTTGGAGTACAGCTAGATAGTTGTAGATAAAAGATTCACCCGATTCTTGTAGTACACTGGAAGTACGGGGTGAATCTTTTATCTAGATACATTGTAGATAAAAGATTCACCCGGTACTTCACGGGTGAAGGACAACGTAGTGGAAATACGGGCGAAAATAGGTTTAGTATGGAACATGAAGTAGAAGCTGTGGCTCCAGTATCAAATGGCTACCCATATAGGCACAGTGTTGGTGAAATGGGAGAGAATACAAAAAGACAAGATGGCGGCCGCAGAACACCATCGATTTCACTTTTAAATCTTATTAAACTAGATATTATATTATATTTTTCAACTCAAAGGTAGCGGGCTATCAATAAGACGTATGTAAAGAATAATTGTTGCTTCTTAGATTGTGAAATTAGGCTCTCATTTCATTAACCCGCTTTTTCGACCGTTTTTATATAGGGTTGGTATTCACCCGTGTACTGTGACTGCGAGTACCGGGTGAATCCTTTATCTAGATCAATTGTAGGCCGTATCAGATATTTCGTAAATGTTCTCTCAAAATAGGATATGACAAAACAATATCAAATGCTCAGGGAAGTCATCCAGCATGTTCTGAAGCCAGATATCCCAGTCATTACAAATGAAAAGAAAAAACAACTATAAAAGTACACATTTTACATTTGCCTCTTGATCTACTATACATTTCTCACAACAGCAACCACGGCACGATTCCAGCGTCTGTGTAGTGTGGAGCTATCCCGCCAGGGGCGGCAATACAACTAGTTTAGTTCGCCAACAAAAGCCTGGGTGGCGCCACAGTATGCCTGCAGTTCCTTCTATATTCTATATTGCGACAAAATTACTTGGAGCACATTGTTTATTATAATCGGCTATTGGATGTCGAACATGGTCATTCTGACATATTTCTTTGGATGAAACATGCTGCCACCACATAGGCTACTCTTTCTGATAAGCAGCAAGGGGCCTTTTATATGCACTTTCCCACAGACAGGACAGCACATACCACATCCTTTGATGAACCAGTTGTGGACCACTGGTTGGAACGGAAAATAGCCCAAACTACTTCCTTGATACAAGCATCGCATTATGGCAATGTGCGTTAAACACAAACATTGTATTGGTCATCCAGAATTATTTGTTTTAACCCAGCTTTTTCATAGTTAAATGGACGCTCAATTTGGGCATGTATTTACCTTTAAAACAACTAAATAAAAGCTTTTTTTTATCGCATGAGATGTGAGGTCGCTGAACCCGAGTTATACTGCAAGATATGCTAGCATTACAAAGACAACACTATATTCACAAATGCTAGTAGTAGGCTACATTCACTACTTCGAAATTTGAATATAAATAAGTTATTCTTTGCAAAGTTGCCTTTAAAACAATCTTTACTGGAAACAAGTTGCCACGCTCTTCCTCAAGTTACTGTTGCCACCAGTCGGCACCAATCTAATGAATTTAGTTATTGTGATAGGCATAATGACCATTTGTGTATTCGTGAAGTACTCAAACCGATTGGCTATTCATTTAATTGCCCACATTGCGAGTTGAAGTGTGTTCCGGGTTTGTGTCTGAGTGTCGGCCTACTTAGTCTGGTCACGGGGGCGGGGCGGGGGGGGGGGGGCGGGGTGATTGGGTTCATCAACCACGATTCGCACCAATTACCGTTGCTACTAACAGTAAAACTAACAGCCACATACACTGCATTGATAGTCCATGTTGCCAATCCACGAGTACTACAACGTGCACACGCCTATAGTTCCACAGTGCACACAGAGCCTACCGTGACAATTTCCTTGGACAAAATGGTAAGTGTTCCTGTAGAAGTTTGCTTTTATTTTCAACTGCACTTGAACGGACAATAATAGTTCACAATGTTTTCTGAACATTATTTTATTCGACATATGTGTCATGCGCGAGGGCCATATGTCTCTCATGAGATGTCGGTGACATAGTTGTATGCCATTTTTTTATGACCTTAAATGTTACTAGGACGCAAATCTCCAACAAACAACAGTTGTAAATTGCACTAATTAGACATCGCAAGAATGTTCAAAGCCACGTGGTAGCAAAGAAAATGTGTATATAGATGAGAGGGACAACTCCCGCGAAAATCGGTAACACAGGCTACAGTGGCGCCTCTCGTGGTTATTGTTGAACAAGCCTTGAGTTTGCCGGTATGCGCAGTGCAAAACATTAGTTTGATTCAAAATTAATAGAAATCCAGAACCCTAACCTCATAAATTTAATTTAATGTTTTTGGTAAAGATGTTTTCTATATGTGTACCAAGCGATTTCTTTCTAGATGGTGTGGTTTTAGAGATATTTCACTTTCTCTGTATGAAGATTGCACACGACCATTGACAATGCCTTGAGGCAAACTCAATGCATTGTCAATGGCAGCAAGGAATCTTCATACAGAAAAAGTGACATATCTCTAAAATCACACCACCTAGAAACAAATCGCTTGGTACACATACAGAAAACATCTTTACCAAAAATATTATATTAAATTGATATGGTTAGGGTTCTCGATTTCTCTTAATTTTGAATAAAACTAACGTTTTGCACTGCGCGTACTGGCAAACTCAAGGCATTGTCAATGGTTGTGAGCAATCTTCATACAGAAAAATTTTAATATCTCTAAAACCACAACACCTAGAAACAAACTGATTGGAATACACACAGAAAACATGTTTACCAACAAGATTACATTAAATTGATATGGTTAGGGTTCTGGATTTCTATTAATTTGGAATAAAACTGACGTTTTCCCGGTACGCGTACAGCTGTGTCATAAACTGTTCAACAACCACCACTTGGAGCGCCCCAGTCGACAGCTGTTACGCGGGCTAGTATGGCAGTTGTCCCTCTCATCTATATACACGCTCTCTGGTGGTAGTCGGGTTCCAGTACCTCCAATTGCCGCTAGGTGTCGTATGCAACTTGCAATGCATACCCTAGATCAACATTATGCAACAGTAGACACCTCGACCTTCCGCGCACAGCTCTAAAGCGGCTGTCACACCTCGCTGGATTGAGCAATCGACAGAGTTGTCTAGTCGGGTGGTGATAAGTATCAAAATGTATTAAAATGTGTCAAAATGTTGCGCTATCGTGTCAATGGCCGCTGACAAATGGACAGGAAACGGACATGAATGGATAGCCAACGGACGAAACAAACTCAAACTGGACAAGAACCGTAGACGTCAGTCTGGCGGCATCCATTCCTAGTTTTGTGCCTGTTCAAAACTTGTACGAACACAAAACGACCATTGTTCGGTTTCTGTCCGTTTCCCCCCAATCCGGTTAGGTGTGACAAGGCCTTAACTGTACTTAGATACATACGCAAACCACTATATCGTAGTCGGGAGATCGATCCTCAGGTAAGCCCCTGGACAGCTAGGATAGCCACATCGGCAAAAGCGCTGGTTTCCCGCGAGGACGGTCGATCGTGAGTTCTAATCCCGGCCGAGTCAAACCAATGACTTAACAATATATCGGGAAATGACATTAATTTCCTTCCCGTCAATACCTGTTATTCACTATATGTCCAACATTTTAAGCCTACTTACCAAACCCAGTGACCGAATCAGTAGAGCGCAGGCTTTCCATACGGAAGGTCGGGAGTTCGAATCTCAGCTGAGTCAAACCAATAAATTGTTAAATTAATACTTGTCACTACTTAGCCTGGCGCTCAACATTAATAGGGTAGGACAAGGACTGGTTAGCACAATATCAGGATAATGTGACTGAGTGGGATATCGGGTGATGGTGTCGGCGGCCTGGTCTCCCAGTGGGGCAGCACTATAAAGTTGCCATGAGTGCACACCGTCACGACCCGATGCACTGCGCGTATCGGCAAACTCAATGCATTGTCAATGGCCGTGAGCAATCTTCATACAGAAAAAGTGAAATATCTCTAAAACCACACCACCTAGACACAAACCGATTGGAACACATATAGAAAAATATTCAAAGAAGAGATTGTCCTGACCCATCCTGAAATGAATTTTGATATTGCCAGGAGATAAAACAACAAACAACCGAAAGAAAACAAGGTCTAATTCCATATTTTCCTTTCATGCATGATGCCGTGATTGCGCTATTTGAGGTTCAACCCAGTATGTAAAAATTGATCTGTCAAAAGTAATTACACCAAGAATGGAATAGTTCTTAGTAGATCTAAGTACAATGTAGTTAATAATTCTAAAATTTTAATATTTTGTTGAGATATATCGAAAATTCATGTAAAGAACACATCAAGTGAACCGATCTTTAAGTTGTATAAGTAACTGATTGCTTAGCTGACTTGTTGAAGTAATAATACCCAACTGTGGTTGTACTGCTGCTCTATACCTTTGTTGGTTTATTTGGGGTTTATGTCCTAGCACCAACCAATGACCTTTTCGTTTGTTTGGGTTTACTGCCCTAGCAACATCTAAGGTAATATCAGAACAAATACTAACTTGTCACAGTACATACTCATGGCGCCTTTATAGTGCTGCCCCACTGGGAAACTAAGCCCCCAGCCACGTGACTGAATATGCCACTCATTCACATTATCCAGATACTGAGCTAACCAGTCCTTACCCATTCATACTGATGCGCGAAAAGGAAGAAAGCAAGGCGGAGGTGGAAGGAAGAGGCGTTTATTGGAACGCCTCTGGCAACAGAGGGCAACAGGGCAACAGTGAGGAGGCTCATGAGGAGCAACGTAGAAAGATAACAAGCAGGATAAGGCTCATGAGGAGCAAGAAAGCAATGAATAAGGTAGATAAGGGGCTCATAAGGAGCAAGAGTCATAGTTGGATAAGGTTAAGAGGCTCATGAGGAGCAGAGGTCAGAGCGCGGAGGAGGGCTGGAAGGCGAGTGACTGAGGGAGGCCGGCGGGCGGCCTTATAAGGGAGGGCAGGAGGGCGGTGACAGGTGAGGTGTGAGAGCAGCAGGCCCGGGGGAGGGGGAGGCAGAAAGCTGAGAGGCGGACGTCGCGCGAGGTGTGAATGCTGCGCGACGACCGGGGAGGCGGGGGGAGGGTCTCTTCCTCTCCACACATCAAACGCAATGCTCGCATTACGACCAATGCTGAGCGTCAGGCTAGGTAGTGACAACTATACATTTTAAGTCATTAGTTTGACTCGGCTGAGGTTTGAACCCTTGACATCCGCTCATGAAGCCAGTTGTCGCTCGATCATCGATACAATCATTCTATCCAGTGCTGGCAAGTGTATATCTAAGCACTAAGGTTGTGAATACTTCTCATTCATCAGAACATCATATGTGTTGTCGCGGTGATGAAAATGGGAAAAACTGCGCATGAAGCAGATTAAAAATGTCTTGCCATTCAGGGGCCAGCGTGCTAACCATTACACTACCTAGACTCCTTGATGCAATTACCCGTCTATGTGACTCCTTGCTTGAGACGTTGGTAGTGCAGACTAGTACTCACCTTTATTTGGCTTAGTCGAGTTTGTTTGTTTTTTTTTTTTCAACACTAATAATGCAAAGCTGCATATTTCCAACATACTAGCCAATGTGAACGCGTTGTTCATATAGTTGTGCACACTCATTGTTTAGGCCAACAGCTGTAGCAGTTCATACAGTCATTTTAATTGCAGTATTGTGAAGGTTTTATCAACACTTTCTATTAAGATTGCATAAAGGGATGGCTTTGAATGTCAACCATTGTTTCCAATGGGTATAATAGGTCTATCACTATAATGTACTATAGATTGGAGTAAGTTTTATTTTAAAATGGAGAAACATAACAAATTGATTTTTGTGTGCACATTAAAGCTGCATAGTCCGATGAAATATCAAATTTTCAAAACCAAGCCAATTATCTAGTTTTGATTTTACATATCGAACCTAGATACTGATGCACTTATTAAGCATTTGTTTCTGCATAGAAGGCAATACTGATCAATTTAACAGAACCTGTTACTGCAGAAGTCTATGATGTCAAAGTTTTGGCAAGCTTGCCAAAACTAATTTTCCATGTTTGCACTCAAAATATCTCAAGAGCTTACCATTTAAAATAAAAGTAACTTTAAACTAATGTAAAGTAGATACTAGTTATCGATTTAATATATTTATCTAAAAAAAACACAGAAATGCAAAACCATCGGACTATGCCACTTTAAAATACCGGACAGTATAGACTTAAACAGTGACATGTTAGATTAAAATTGACTTCTTATATGCAGCAATAAATGTTTGATCAATGCATGACTTCTTATATGCAGCAATGAATGTTTGATGAATGCATCACTAGACCCTATCTGAGTAGGATATTTAGGATCAAATCTAGGGATGGTTTTAGTATCGAATATGTGATGCTCAGTAAGCTACAACATTGAGTTGTTTGTTTCTTGTTGTTTTACGTCCTAGCAACATCTACGGTCATATCAACATTGAGTGAATGTTGATAAAACATTTATTTAGTATGTTGAACACAACGCTTATCCTGAACGTTGTAAAACGTTAGGCTTACAGAGGAGTGCTTTATTGCATTGATTAAAAAACTAACTAACAAAAGAACAACATTTAAAACAACAGGAATGTTTAAGTTTGTAGCTTTATTTCAGAATAGCCTACTTTTTCATGACAAACGCAAACTGAAAATAAAATTAAACACAGTTGACACCGGAAAGCGAGAAAAAGCGTAGAGACATTTATTGCACCAAGGAAACTATAATTTGTTTGATGTAGATTGAGAAATAAGATTGATACATCATGGCAAATTAACTTTTCTGTTTTGGCCACCATCTTGTTACATAAAGTCTTGTTTATATTTAGTTATATAGGCCTCTAATGCCCCACAATGAGACTGAACAAATCTAATAGCCCAATGTTGAACATATTAAAACAATTCTGCCTTATCTCAGGGGGAAAATCACCATTGTAAAGTATTTGTTAACAGAAAAGAAAAATCGCATGAAATTCATTTCACATCGAGAATCTTGCACTCTGACTGCCTTCTATGTAGTAATAATGTCTAGTGCTTGGAAAAGATCGCATCTGTTTGAGACGTTTTCAATTCACATAAAGAGTTAAAGTTGTATAACAATATAGGATAGAATATAATATCAACAAATCCTAGCACTTAAATTAACACTACAAAACACGAGTGTATAAATATATATGTATCATATATATATATATTATATCATGATGTATGTACTTCGATAATCATTCACGGCCCAGCTTGTTGTATGAGGTTTCAGAGATCAGTAATTACACACATATATACATATCGGCAAGAAGTTGCCAACATGGATAATACAACAAAAGCTATTTTGTGTTTGGTTTCTTTCTCATTATTATTAGTAGTAGTAGTAGTATTATACACATATATATAGATATATATCAGACCAAACCCTTTATTTGTACAATAACATCCTTTGCACTTTGAAGGAGTGGCGTGTCTGCACAACACAAAAATATCAGGGAAATGTCGTCTGCTTGGAAAGATGTGTCAATGACGCTATGCAAGTGCAGCATCTCATGGATCTACACTAGTCCAATGCATTTGTGTCTTTTTATTGGTTGTTTTTTTTCATTAGAGAAGAAAAGACTTTTCATTTACGCAGCAAGAATTGCAGGCACATGTTATGCTGATTTTGTTTATGGTGCGTGCAGGATATGATACGCTGCCGCTATGCACCAAGCCACTATGCACCAATTTGAGTAGAACATTGCACCTAGTTGTTAGTTAGTCTTAGAATTAATGGGCTTCTCTTAGTAGACGTAATAGTAGTAGGAGGAGGATGAAACCCGGTGTCAGTTTACGAACGAACCCTAATATATTAAGTATCGTAAGTGTACAACTTAACGAGCATGGTGAATTGCCGAACCGGTATCGGAATATGTATATATATATATATATATATATATATATATATATATATATATATATATATATATATATATGAGTCAGCCTCACGAAAACGGGCCAATCGGTGGTCAATTGAAGATGTCGGCATCACAATTATTAAAAGTGTAGTGCATTTCTTTGTTTCATATTAAATCATCCTAGAAATAAATAAGGTTGTTGTATTTTCTCGACCTTTACATTCAGCATAAATTTAAGGACTTTCCGACACCTCTGTCAATGCTAGACTATAATTATACCGATCGACGCCGACATCCAATGATCGACGCTGACAACTAACAGATGTCGGCGTCGCAATTCTTAAAGTCTCGTGCATTTCTCTGTTTTATATTAAATTATCCTAGAAACAAATAAGCTTGTTGTATTTTCTCCACCTTTACATTCAGGATAAATTTAAGGACTTTCCAACACCTCTGTCAAAGCTAAATTATAATTATACCGATCGACGCCGACATCCATGCTCGACGCCAACAACTTTCCCCAATTGGCCTCTTTTCGTGATCCTAACCCATATATATATGTGTATATATATCTGCATATATATATATATATATATTTCATGACCGTGGTTGTTGTTTGTCATCATTCACTAGACGCATCACAGAAGGACTCAGACAAACGATTTATAAAGCAAATGTTCTCTATGACGTAAGGTCTTCAAGGATGTCTGCCGTGCACGGCCGACGCAAAACTACACCAACCATCTAGTACCATTGGGGAATGTCTAATCTGAGACGCAGCACCCCACTCATATTTCACCCCCCCCCCCCGCCCCGCCCCCTTCTCATGCTTCCATTCTCTTCTCTCCAATCCCGATGCTGCAGGCTATAAATAGCGCATCCCCACCGCTCTACACAATTGGATCATTGCTCACAGCGCCAGCTCCACCAATCCATGCAAGTAATTGGTGTGTCCTTCTTCTTATTTACTCCTTCTTCTTCTTCTTCTTCTTCTTCTTCGTCCTCTCTTCATCTTCTCCTCCTCTTTCTTCATCATCATCATTCGTTCTTCCTCTTCTTCTTCTTCATCATTCGTCGGCCCAAATAGCCATCACGTGACCACTCCCTGACAACTGCACAAAAAGCCTATAGAGGGGAAAACGTCCATCACTCACCACACAATGATAATTTGATTAAGCTTCACTGTAACTACACTTCCGAGACTTAAAATATATCTACAAGAGTGATCGTCTGCGCGCTTCGTCGTCAAACGCAGACGATTGGTTGGTGCCTCTGAAAACAAGGGGAATGCTGTTGTATCTGTGAAACAATCCTGTGTTAGCATACCCCTCCACCCTGCCACCACCCCTCCCTCCCCCCTCCCCTCTCCTCCTCATCCACATGTAATTCTGACTCTATCCATCAATCTGTAGACACCCTCCCCTCCCCGCATATTGTACAAAACGGTCCACAAATACTTCCATTTGCACACACGCGCGCATACATACCTACACGCCCACATACACACATGCCTACATACATACTTACATACGTACAAACATACATACGCGCGCTCTCCTCACACAATATATCCACATATAAGTCCATATATGTAACAATATAAACAGGTCCTCTCTCTTAACACTACATCCTCTCACAGTCTCAGAGCAAGGTTTGGAAGATACACTTTGTCCAACCCAAATGATAAAGCCATGACAGTTATTGACAGCCAGCAGACTGCTCAAGATCAGGCGTTTCCGGTTCCGGTGACTCCTACTTCTGGATTTGGTAAAAAAACCTTACCGCTGACTCCCATCTTGATTTGGCAGTTCTGGTCAGTTCCATCATATAATCGCCTAGATAAAAGATTCACCTGGTACTTGTAGTACACGGGTGAAGACCAGCCTTATATAAATACGGGCGAAAATAGCGTTAGTATGGAAGTGAGGCTCCAGTATGTGGCTCCAGTATCAAATGGCTACCCATATTATGCATATAGGCACAGAGTTGGTGAAATGGGAGAGAATGCAAAAAAGACAAGATGGCGGCCGCAGAACGCCGTCGATTTCACTTTTAAATCTTATTAAACTAGATATTATATTATATTTTTCAACTCAAAGGTAGCGGGTAAATAATGAAACAGATGTAAAGAATAATTGTTGCTTCTTAGATTATTAAATTAGGCCCTCAATTCTTTTACCCGCATTTTCGCCACCTTTTACATAGGGTTGGTTTGCACCCCTACTGCAGCAGTACAGGGTGAATCTTGTACCTAATAATCGCCATAACCTATAATTCCTAGTTTGTTCCATGTTGATACATTTCAAATATAGTTATATAGCAAATAATTTGGATATACATTGATACTCATTTGGTTTCTTATTTTTCATATATCTTTATCATCTACTCTTCTTTTCTCTTTCAAATCTTCATGATCTGATGACGACAGGCAAAAGTGTGTATTTTGATGAACTACCACATTGACTCATCGAATGGTCCCTTACAGTATGGGCGTGGCTTGCGGGTGTGGGAGGAGCTCTGGCTTGTCAATCATCCAAGTCTGCAATGTAGTTTTCTCCCACAGGGCGTGGCCAACTCAAGACACGCACCCTCAGCACTGCGTGCTCACTAAAGCCACTAGACCGTGACGACTGTGGAGAAAGTAGGACATGACCTCCTTATTGACCCTTGGAACCTTCTCAAGCACAAAACTGCACAATGTGTAAGTTAACCACATTTTTCATCATCTTCGGCTCTTTTTTGTTGTCTTTTTTTGTGTTTTGTTGTAAACTCAACTTGCCAATCTTAAGTGGTGGTCCTCAAATCCCTTGCTTTATCACAACTGAAAAGCCTCATGACAGATATGAATTCTTGACAAACAGTTACAAAATATATTTGAAAGACTACATTAACTGTAACCAGTTGTTTCTTTTATCCTCTTTCATAATTATGCAATTTCCATGGACAAAAGATAAACAGAAAAAGAATATGTTATAGGACAACATACATATCCCACTATGAAAGTGCATTGGTTAGGATGCGAATGCGTTTGCAGATTTTAATGATTACCTGCAATTTCAATTTCAAAATGTTAAGCAATTATCAAGAGAAAGACAAAAAAAAACCAAAAGACAATTAAGGTTTCATCTGTACCTTTCACCGAAGTCACCTAGGTGACCAAACTACCCATAGACTTGACTTCAATCTCATCGTGAGAGAATTAAAGGAAAAACAACACAATAACATTAAATTATAGTCACCTGGTATATGTACGTGTATAAATAAATAGCGCAATAAACAAGACAGTAAAACACATCAACAAAAGACAACCAAGGGGGGTAGTCAAATGATGTCCATGTCTTGACAATGCCAGTCACTTAGGTCTGTCTGTCGCTATAGTCAGTTTTCGCTGCCTCACTGCCTGTTCGGGTGGCGCCCCCATGCGGCACCGTTAGGCACCGCTGCCCTCTCGATGTGACGTAAACAAAATGGCGGCTGCTCAACACGCTGACTGTGACGTGGTGTTCGTGACGGACATGCGCGGTTGACGCGGCTCGATGTCTAAGGATGCCTTGTACGTCTCATCATCGTCCAGCAGCCGGGTCGTGTCCAGGAGATAGTTAGTTACCTGTGGGGTGGGCAGGGCGGCAAAGCCTTAGTTGATTGGTTGGTTGTTGGAGTTTTACGTCCTTGCAACATCTAAAGTCATATCAGGATGGGTACCAACTTGTGACAGTGCACGTTCATGGCAACGTTATAGTGCTGCCCCACTGGGATATCAGGCCGCTGGCATCATGACCTGATATCCCACTCAGTCATATTATCCTGACATTGAGCTAACCACTCCATCCCCTATCCTATTAAAGCTGCATAGTCCGATGAAGTCATAACATTTTCAAAACCAAAACCATGATCTAAATTTGATTCTACACATCTAGCATAGATAGGGGCCTACTGATGCAGTTATTAAGCATGTGTCACCACACAGAAGGGAATAGTGAGGCAATTGAATAGATCATGTTACTGCAGAATGCTATGGTGTCAGAGTTTTGGCAAGCTTGCCAAAATTAATTTGGCATGGTTGCACTTCAAATATCTCAAAAGTTAGCCACTTCAAATAAAAGTTACTTCAATCTAAAGTAAGGTATATTATAACGATCAACCTGATGTATTTATCTCAGAAAATTTCTTAAACTCAAAACCATCGGACTATGCAACTTTAATGCCGAGCGCCAGGCTATGAACCGACAAGTATAAATTGTATAAGTTATTTGTTTGACTCAACCGGGAACCGAACACCCACAAGGGCGCAATCACTCATGATAGCTTTGGTTGTTCATTGGGGTTTAACATCCTATCAGGACGGATACATTCATTGGGACTTCATAATATAGTGTTTTACCGTTAGGAGATCGGGCCACCTGCACACAACATGCATGACCCGATATCCTACTCAGTCACATTATCCTGATACTGACCTAACCAGTACTTGCCCTATTCTAGTAATGCCGAGCGCCCAGTTAGATCATGACAAGCATCAGTTTTGTAAGTCATTGGCTTAACTCGGTCAGAGGTTTGAACCTACGACCACCATACTGCTAAAGCCTCTGGCATCAGAATTGTGACATGTATGCCAAAATTAATTTGGCATGCTTTCACTTTAAATATCTCCATTGTTACCCATTTATATAATAGAAGTTACTTTAAATTAGTCTGAAGGTCAGTGGTTCGATTCCCCATGCTCCCACCTGTGCCAATTTGGATTTCCACCACTGTACAGCGTCATCAAAGGCCAGTTGCTCTCATACCATGGCTGTGTGGTGTGGGAGGTTAAAAATCCCTTGGGTCGGTAAAAGTGTAGGCTCAGGCTTTCTATCGACAAACTGTCTAATGGTGAAAACAAGTCTATTCAGACTTATCCATGATAGGCAGTATAAATCTTCAAGAAAAAAAGAGAAGGTAGATTATAACGATCAAGCTAATATGTCTACCGCAAATAATGGCAGGAACTTAAATTAAAATCATCTCAACAGTAGAGGTCCACCAACAAGCAGCGTGCCTACATTACCAGAAAAAAATAGCCCACATTAGTTTTATAGTTGGGAATTAAAACTAGCCCAAGGAAAAACTTGGTACATTGAGCAGACAGACCTTAATGGTTTAGTCTGTGGCTGTGGAACTACATGGTATACCTGCATAGTTGTATCTCCGAGAAGAGTGCGGAAGGGAAATAAATGCAGGCACTACTGCTGTGGTGAATTGCTGGGTGGCGTTGTGAATGGGGTCTAACACTAACTAGCCACAATTAGCAATTAGTAAATAGAGCAATAATAATCAGCAGCATTCGAAATTAAGAGCTTGTCCGCTTGTCTGGGACAAGTGAAAATTCAGACAGACAAGTGAACATTACCTCAGACTTGTCCGGTGGACAAGTGACAATCTTTGCTTATTTCTATCACTGAATTTATAAGAATATATAAGAAGTATAATTGTTAGCCAAGATATGTATGTATATATTTGTGTATATATGTATATTTAAGGTAAATACTATGGACACGTGGAAATTCAGACGGACATGTGAAAATCATATCAGACTTGTCGGTTGAACAACAATGGCGACACATTTGGCTCATTACTATCACTGATCAGTATAGCCAGATCTAGATAAAAGATTCACCCCGTACTTCCAGTACAGGGGTGAAAACCAGCCTTATATAAAAACGGTCGAAAAATCGGGCTAATGAAATGACTCTTTATGAGAGCCTAATTTCACAATCTAAGAAGCAACATTTATTCTTTGTATATGTCTTCATGTTTACCCGCTACCTTTGAGTTGGAAAATATAATAAAACATATACTGTAATGCAATTTAAAAGTGAAATCGACGGCATTCTCTGGCTGCCATGTTGTCTTTTTGCATTCTCTCCCATTTCACCAACTCTGTTCTGATATAAGTAACCATTTGACACTGGTGCCAGGCATTTTACTTCTTGTTCCATACTAACGCTATTTTCGCCCATATTTATATAAGGCTGGTCTTCACCCGTGTACTACAAGTACCGGGTGAATCTTTTACCTAAGCTAGATCATGGAGGTGTGAATAAAGTGCAAGTTTACATACCTGGCTCGTGCATGGAATGTATTAAATTATTTTTGTGTCATACAAAACTTAGCAATGTACCTGGCAATCGAGTAACTGAAAGGATAATTTGATTAAAAGAAGAAACCCCCCTCCTCCCACCAAAACAACTCCAAAATTAGAACACAAACAAAACCCTTTTCTACTCACCCGTTTGTGGTGTTCTATTCTGTACGCTGTTTGTTGGAACACTTGGATCTCCCGGATTACGTGGGCAATCTGAAACAAAATAATATAAAAAGTTAAATATTATATAATCATATATGTGTATGTATAACTTCATCTCATTAATTAAATAAAAAGTACCTCGTAGGTACGTTAGTCGATTAAGAAGAGGACATTTCAATCACGGACAATTGGTCAGGGATGAAAGTGGTCTCCGGGGAAAAAAAGCGGAAATGCCGCATCGACGTCGCTTTCCATACTGGCAGCGGTGGCCATTTGTTTACTTTATGTTCGTCGATTCGAAAATATAAGTATTAATATCGCCGCCGTTACGGCGGCAGCCTTAATATTGCTTCGAATTTAGGGTTAATTTCATGAAATTTCACTTATTGCGTATTTAATTCTGTTAAATATAATAGCATTTAATAGATTTGGCTACAACGTTACGCTAACACCGCCCGTAAACGTCATATGAAACGGGGTTAGTTTCGCGGACCTTAAACGCGCGGTGTTACCGTAACACGGCCTCCTGCATACCGACTTTTCGGCGTTAAACCAGAAATCCCATGTAAACGCGTTTTGGCTCGATAACACTGACTCCTGCATATGGCCCCAGACTATGTAGCGACAATTATACATTTTTAAGTCATTGATTTGACTTGACCAGGGTTAGAATCCCACGATCTACCAAAACGGGAGGTGGACGCTCAACTCATTCGGCCATCCCGTTTGGTTAATAGTGAACTACCACGGCCTGAGGGTCTCTGTGATCAAGCTGTAGCTATTATATCATGTCAGTATATGTCATTCAGTTCTAATGGCTGTCTTCAGTGATGTAGGCCATGCCTTATTACATACTTAGCAAGTAGTGCAGACCCTCCTATCACTTAAATTTAATGTAAAGATTTTGATTAAAGCTGCATAGTCCGATGAAGCATCAAATTTTCAAAACCAAAATAATGATATAGATTTGACTCTACATATCTAACTTAGATATTGATGCACATGTTAAGCATTTATTGCCACATAGAAGGGAACACTGAGACAATTTGATAGAACCTGTTACTGTTGAAGCCTATGGTGTCAGAGTTTTGGCATGCTTGCCAAAACTAAGTTTGCATGTTTGAATTTCAAATATCTCAAAACTTATCCATTTAAAATCAAAGTTACTTTAACCTGAAATAAGGTAGATTATAACAATCAATTTAATATATTTATTTCAGAAAAATGACCAAAGCGCAAAACCATCGGACTATGCACCTTTAAGCCATGCCATATATGCTATGCTAGTCCACCCTTCTCTTCCCTGTGTGACGTCACAGAACTAAGTACTAGGAGCCATGGGGTACTCAGTGTCCAGTGGTGCAGGGCAGACCAATCCCGACTTACTGGATTCAAGCTCAGATAGCCCATTTTAAGTGTGATCTTTCATTACAATACATTAAATATTCACATAAAGAAAACATGATAAAATCAGGTAGCCAGATCTTTAATAGACATTTCCTCTGGAGCATGCACAGTGAGTTTTTATCAACAATACTAGTTCTGGCCACTACCATCAGAGGGCAGGTTATTGCTAGGAATTCTCCTATAAGGCCTTTCTACAGACATGGATGAAAGTGGTCTCCGGGAAAAAAAGCGGAAATGCAGATATTCTCCCATAGGTTTAGCATTGTCAGGGAATCGCAGAAAAATACCGGATGTCAGATCTCATCTTGCCTTGTTGTGATTGTATTTTTGCCCAAATCTAACAGTTTCTTGCTTAGGTTTTATGTTCTAACTACATCTAAGGTCATATAAGAACGGGATTCGAACCACCCAACTGTTGTCATATACATCTCATCTTTTGGAATTTTGTTTGACGTTAATCGGTGAATATAAGAAATCGCGGAAATCCGCGAAACCGCGGAGGTCTTCCATCTCTGTACAGAACATTCTGGTGAACACGGTGAACTGCAACCCACAACATTAGCTCTTCCAATGTCATCAGAGGGCTGCTTCGTGGTGGAAATCGTCTATTACTTGCCAGAACCGTAACTTACCATTCTCATTTTTGAGAAGTTGATGAGGTGGTCTTCGGTTACATTGGGAGTGCCTTCCTCGATAAATGACAGGTCCGTCAGGTACATGCCCAAATATGGTATACAGGGTGGGTCACTTCGGTGCAGAGCGTCTCGCATGTTCCGGAAACGCCCGTCAGACGACACCAGCGTCTGCAGGCGTTCGATCATCTGCTTTGTCTGAAATAACAACAGAATGGTTGTTAGGTTGTTGGAGTTTTACGCCCTGGCAACATCTAAGGTTATATCAGGATGTGCACCGACTTGTGACAGTGCACACTCATGGTGACTTTATAGTGCTGCACCACTGGGAAATCAGGCTGCTGGCACCATGACCTGATATCCAACTCAGTCACATTATCCTGACACTGAGCTAACCAGTCCTTGCCATATCCTATTAATGCCGAGCGCCAGGATAGGAAGCAACAAGTATCAATTTTATAAGTCATTGGTTTGACTCGACCGGGAACCGAACTTCAGACCTTCCACATGCGAGGCTCGCACTCTACCGATTCTGCCACAGCGCTAGATGCAAGAGAATGGAATTTACCTGTTACATAATAAGCAGTATACATATGTGCTGTAAAATCCATTATGCCAATATTGAAAGAAAATGTTCATATTATCTGTACCCTGTATTCGATGTCTAAATGCATAACCAACATTGGATGAGGACCCTGAATAATATCCGTACCAAGTTTTGTATTTGGAATTGTTGTGGTACCGTCGGGCATGACTAGTGGTCACACTAATAAAATAAAATAAATGAACACAGTAATTAATCAAATAAAACACACAAGATAATATATACCAAAGACAAAAGAAAACAATAGATGTATAGGTACAATAGATGAATAGATCAAATAGGTAGGACGGATAAAATACATGAAATACATGAAATAAATTAAATACATGAAATAAATTAAATAAATTAAATACATGAAATAAATTAAATAAATTAAATCAAATATATAACATAATGAACGAATTAAATAACATAATTAATCAAATTTAATAAGGTCAATAAATGATATTAATAAAAGTAAATAAATAAAATAATTAACAAATGAAATAAAATGAAGTGGTTTTAAATGATAAAAGAGCAATGACAAAATGAATGCAACAAAAGATGGCTGATGCCCTGATTGCACTCCCCTCCTGCGGCTGTACACCATACCTGCTTGGAGGGTTTATCCCACGTCTTCTTGAGCCTGTACACGGAGCTGTTGACGAACGCTGCGCATATCTGCAGCACCCCATTGTAGTTGTGCATGCAGCGGCAGATGTCGGCAATGGCAGCCCACTTCTCAATGCAGGCTACACGGTCCGCCATGCTCTGACGGCCAACAATCTCAGACACAACTAAGCGGCTCACCTGCAGTAGAGATAGCAGTCAGCAATCAGCACCCGGGGAGAAGAACCACCACCGAGAGAACAATCAGCAGTGAGCGAGAAGAATCAGCAATGAGAGAGCAATCGGCAGTGGGGGAAGAATCAGCAATGAGAGAGCAATCAGCACTGAGGGAAGAATTAGCAATGAAAGGACAGCAGTGACGGAAGAATCAGCAATGAGAGATCAATCAGCAGTGAGGAAAGAAACAGCAATGAGAGAGCAATCAGCAGGGATGAAAGAATCAGCAATGAGAGAGCAATCAGCAGTGGGGAAGAATCAGCAATGAGAGAGCAATCAGCACTTAGGGAAGAATCAGCAATTAGAGGGCAATCAGTAATGATGGGAGAATCAGCAATGAGAGTGCAATCAGCAGTGCGGGAAGAACCTGTAATGAGAGAGCAATCAACAGTGAGCAAGAATGAGCAATGAGAGAGCAATCAGCGGTGAGGGAAGAATCAGCAATTAGAGGACAATCAGCAGTGAGGGAAGAATCAGCAATGAGAGAGCAATTAGCAGTGATGGAAGAATCAGCAATGAGAGGACAATCAGCAGTGACGGAAGAATCAGCAATGAGCGAGCAATCAGCAGTGAGGGAAGAATCAGCAACGAGAGAACAATCTGCAGTGAGGGAAGAATTAACAATGAGAGTGCAATCAACACTGAGCGAGAAGAATCAGCAATGAGAGCAATCAGCACTGAGGGAAGAATTACAAATGAGAGGAAATCAGCAGTGACGGAAGAATCAGCAATGAGAGCAATCAGCAGTGACCGAGAAATCAGCAGTGAAAGAGCAATCAGCAGTGAGGAAAGAATCAGCAATGAGAGAACAATCTATATTGAGGGGAGAATTAGCAATGAGAGAGCAATCAGAGTGAGAGAAGAATCAGCAATGAGATAGCAATCAGCAGTGCAGGAAGAACCTGTAATATGAGAGAGCAATCAACAGTGAGTGAGAAGAATCAGTAATTAGTCTTGATAGGTGGAGAATCAGCAATAATAGGGTGAGGACAATCAGAATCAAGAGAGAAGAATCAGCAATCATCAGTGCAAGAAGAATCAGTAATGAAAGAGAAATCAGCAGTGAGAGAGAAGAATCAGTAATCTGTCTTGATAGAGGAGAATCAACAACAGCACTGAGAAAGAACAGCAATAGTCTACTAGTAATCACTAGTGTGAGAATGACCAGCAACAAAAGTGAAGAATAAGGAAATCTGGACGACGAGAACAAACAACAATGGGGGAGAGACATGGAAAATGAAAATCAGCAGAAAGCAATCAGCACTGAGTGAAAGTAATAAGAAATGGGAAAGAAATATCAGAAGTCAACAGTGAAAGAGGAATCAGCATTGGAATATGACCTCAGATGCTGCTAGGACGTAACACCTAGTCAACTAGTGCCAAGCAGAACGATGGTGTTGGAAATATGGGAGGGTAGGGTGGGGTGGGTGAGTGGGGAGGGCCTGCGATGGGGTGGGGGTGAAGGGGGGGGGGGTGAAGGGTGATAGTGGTGAGAGGTAGACGGACGTTGATTGGAGGAGAACAAGAAGATGTTAATGGACTTAAAAGATGCATGTAATCACAAAGTTGACATGAGGAAAACTACCTTTAAGAAGAAAAAAAGATAAGCCATTGCTTTCAATTTCATATTATGCTTTTACCTCGGAGTTGTGAGTTATTGATTCAGTTATTGTCTTACTGTCATGTTAATAGTTTAAAATGTGTGTATACTATAACTTGAACTTTAGTTCCTCGTGTCCACCCAACCGTCCTGATGCGATATTAGATGTTGCTAGGATGAAAACCCCAAGCAATCAAACCAAACCATCATGTCTAACCTTTACTTTAAAGTTGCATAGTCCGATGGTGTTGAGGTTCTGTAATTTTTCTGTAATTTTCCTGACCGTTATAATCAACTTACTTTAGCTTCAAGTCCTGTTTATTTTAAACAGTTATTTTTTTAGATATTTGAAGTGCAAACATGTCAAATTAGTTTTGGCAAGCTTGCCAAAACTCTGACACCATAGGCTTTAGCAGTAACAGGTTCTATTAAATTGCCTCAGTATTCCCTGCCTATGTGGCAACAAATGCTTAATACATGCATCAGTATCTAAGTTAGATATGTAGAATCAATTCCAGATAACTGTTTTGGTTTTGAAAATTTGATGCTTCATCGTCCATGATCTTGCTTTCTATAAAAACGTGTAGCATTCATCTGGGTTGTATCGGTTTACATGAATATTAACTATGACGAATAGAACCGATTGGGAGCCCAGTGTAAATAAAACTTGAACACCCTTACCTCATTGAACCTTTTACTAACAAGGAGCACGTGTGGTGCCTTGTTAGCTTTGTCTGGTTTCATCCAGGCTTGGCACAACAATTCACTGCAAGGAAATTGGGAAACAATTATTCATTAATTTATTCGACCACACCTGTTAATAATAATATAGTAAATACATAGCCGTGGTTAGGATTTTGTGTGTGTGTTTGAGATACATTCTTGAAATGGATGAGTAACATGGGCACGTGGTATTGGGAGAGTCTGGGGATACGCCCCCCCCCCCCCCCCCACTGGAAACTTTTTATCTAGAGGCTCTGAAATGCTATTTCCAGCCATTTCAGGGTGGTTACATACTGGGTTTATTTTTGGTGGGATGGAGGAGAAACGACCCTGAAATCTTCTGAGATATTAATGAAATAACGATATTATCACAATAGGTTAATTGATGTCTATATATTAAATATTTATCTGAAGAGTTCAGGCACAGAAACATATAAACGCCAATCCAAAAATGGAGATAAACATTGGTATCAAACCTTCAAAAAGTTAATTTTGTTATATTCCTTCTTTTTTGTTCATTGCTCCATAAGCATGTGATCATATGAAAAGTGGAATTAGTGAGAATTAAAATTATTTTCAGGTAAAAATCTGTTATTTAAACTACACTTTTGGATTGGCGTTTACATGATTTTGCGCCTGAACTATTCATTTACATGTACACATAATTAATTATACCACAGGTGTAAATAGTCTCCTTACAGGTGCATATAGTTGTATAGTCTCCTGACAGGTGCATATAGTTGCCAAGTCTCCCGATTTGATTGCAAATCTTCCTAAAATATAGCAAAATAACCCAAATCTCCCGATTTCCACACAATGGTAGCTTGTGCTCTACTGATTTGGCCACCGTGCCTGGTCCCTTTAAGCTATCACTAAGTATTAGAATTATAGAGACTAGTTACCTAACTGTTGTTATCGGATATATATATATATATTAATGAAATAAAATAGGATTCAACCCAAACTTGATGAATATCCACATCTTCAGTGTTATCGTCACATGACCAAAATGCTGCACAATTATTGGCTGAGGGCATTCTGCTTTGCTGGATGGTATATCTTCTCAGATGTTACTGTCAGCATGCAGTATCGGGGTCTCTACTGGGCAGTAATGCTGATTCCAGGAACGGGTGTAGTTGCTGATCCCAGGTTCTTATCATAATAAAATAAATGAGTGGCATGTGACATTTGGGATGCGTTTGATAGCTCATTAAAAAGAAAAATACTTACTTGCCACGAATGGCCATGAATATTTGATGATCAAGATAAGTCAGCTGTTCCGCAATATCCAAAGCTGATAGAGTGTCAAAATTATCTTTGACTGGAGACTGGAAGAGAAAAAGCATTATCATTAGCAATTCAAAATGATTTGCCTATTTCAACTACAGTAAAACCTCTCTAAATTGACGGACCATGGGACTGACTTTAAATGGTCCATTTAGGGAGGTGGTCGGTTTAGGGAGTTAAACAAAATCATTACAATGGTATTTTATAGGCGATCATTTGGGACCCAAATAAAGTGATCGATATAGGGGGTGGTCGATCTGTGGAGGTGGTCGGTTAGAGAGGCTTTAGTGTATGACAATTTGAGACGGGATATATAACTAGAACAGGCTCTATTATTAGCATATTATCTTAAATACAAAAGACTACATTGAGCAACTGACTGTGGGTGGTAGGAGCAGGTCTTCCAGGTTGACCTTCATCTTGGAGCCCTCCTCTTCCTTGGTGAGGACCCGCAGGATGGAGGCTGCTGCTTTGTGCTCAGCAGGCAGCAGGCAGGAGTTGCACACCATCTCCTCTAAGAGGTCCTTAACGCATTCCTTCAGGTTCATGTCCGCCTCGAAGTCCTGTTGGACACATGGCACATGCATCAAACAGTAGGCCTACTGCCGGTTACATTCCAGTCACAGAAAAATGGTGGCGAGATGAATGAATCAAAGTTAACAAGATAAAGAAACGTTTGTTTTTTTTAAATCAGAAGAAAAGAATTAGAAAATAAATCTGAAAAAGATTTAGAAAAAAATCAGATAAAGGGAAACCCCAAATATAAAGGTCTCCTATGTGATTTCGAAAGATTGGGTCAGATAGAAGCTACACAGTCCAATTGCTTGGATATTCTGCCATCTTCCCTGTTAGATAAACTGAAGTAACTTCTATTTTAAAAGGTTAAGTTAGGAAACATTTGAAAGTGAAAACATACTAAATTAATTTTGGTATGGACCCGAACACTACATGTGAGGTGTGGAGCCTGTCCTGATTCATCCGTCCCTCCCACTCCATCAGAAGCTATTCGTAAGGTTGAGCGACCTGGAACCCTCACAGACTCTGGATTGAACCTCAAACTGCTAGGGCACCGAACTGCCTTTTCTAAACATACATTTCAATGATGATTTCACCATCATCATCATCATCATCATGCTGTCGGTCGCAATGCGACAAAGACTGCTTTCATTACTTGACTGCTGCTCTCCATTTAGCTCTCTGCTGTGAGAGTTGCGTCCATGAGTCGGTCTTAATGTCTCTCAGCTTCAGGTTTCTCTTGATGGTATCCTTTGAACCGGAGATGAGGGCACCCTCTCTTTCTGTAACCAGAAGACAGTTGAGAATAGAGGATCTGCTTTGGTAGCCTGTCTGATGACATCCTCATGAGGTCTCCAGTCCACCGGAGATTCTTTTTGATCAGAAGATTTTCCATAGAGGGCAGCCCCGTCCATTCGAGTATTTCCTTATTTGTCACTTTGTCCTTCCAGGTTAGCCTCATGATTGAATGCAGATGTCACATCATGAAGGCATGCAGCTTTTTCAGCTGTCGTCTGTACACTGTCCAGGTCTCGGCTCCGTATAGTAGGGTGGATAGCACGATTGCATGGTAGATCGTGCCTTTGACCCGAATGGACACATGGTGGTTGTTCCAGAGTCTCTGGCGTAGTCGGCCGAAAGATGCGCTAGCCTTGGCCATCCTCCTCTGTATTTCAGCATCAATGCGTCCATCATTTGATTTATTTACCCTGTCCATAACATATTAGTTCATGATAGACCTTGCTTTCAATGCTGAACCGCTTCAGTCATTATTTTGTGGTTTGTCTTGAATGATTTGTTAGTAACCTTTGACCATGTAATTAATAAACTCAACTATTATACCACACAGTCGTCCCATATTTTGAATTTTATTTAGAAGCTTTGAAGAAAGCTCTTGACAAATATATGGCATCAGAGTTTTGAGATGCTTGTCAAAATTAATTTTGCATG
Source organism: Branchipolynoe longqiensis (assembly GCA_030323885.1). Lineage (NCBI taxonomy): Eukaryota > Metazoa > Annelida > Polychaeta > Phyllodocida > Polynoidae > Branchipolynoe > Branchipolynoe longqiensis. The sequence goes on along the minus strand of CM059188.1, from coordinate 89,607,848 downwards.
GTTGCACTTCAAATATCTTTAAAAAAAATAGCCATTCAAAATCAAATTTATTTCAAACTAACGTAAAGTAGAATATAATAATCAACTTCATATATTTATCTCAGAAAAATGATAGCAACTCCAAACCATCGGACTATGTAACTTCAACATTAGAATTTAGATTTGCCAAAAACTTTTAAAAACCCACAAAAATAACAAACATATAATTGACCCGTCCAGATATGACCTTAGATGTTGCCAGGACATACAACTCCAACAACCAACCAACAACAAATAATTGATATATTTCCCCCTTAGATATACTACGGCTCTGGAGGATTACAATGGCCTTGAAAATATAGTTTATTTCCAGAGACGCTGGTCCTGGTAATGTTCTATCTGGTGGCGTGGTTCTCTTTTCTGTCTCCAGGGAGAAGAGTTCTACTGACCTGGTTGTGCTTGGACACCCAGTGCCTGAGGACGTTGAGCACGCGCATTGTGGCTGCTGTGCTGATCACAGACTCGCGCTTCTTGTTAAGGTTGTGAGGTTTCAAGTCACCCGGACCTGTGTCGGGATTCAACGAGAAACGGCGAGATGAAGACACATACAGTGCACAGTAACCATCAGGGTGGTTGGAGGAGAAAGAAGTCACGTGAGAGGTATGTGTGTAAATCAATCAATCACTCTTTTATATATATACATATATATATACATATATATATATATGTATATATATATATATATATATATATATATATATATATATATATATATATATATATATATATATATATGAAGGGTTCAGGCGCAAAAACTGACAAACACCATCTGGGCCGATATGAAACCATGACTACCACAATGGGGGACCTCCGACTTTTTAGTTCAAATTCCTGCCGTTCGCGTCGCCACTGAACTAGTGGGCCTAAACAGCACACTGTAACACTGAGAACTCAATGGCTATGAGCAATCTTCATACAGAAGAAGTCAAATATCTCTAAAACCACACCACCTAGAGACAAACCGCTTGGTACACATATAGAAAACATATTCAATGAATAGATTATATTAAATTTATAAGGTTAGGGTTCTGCATTTCTATTAATTTTGAATAAAATAAATGTGTTGCCCTGCGCGTACCGGCAAACTCAATGCATTGTCAATGGCCGTGAGCAATCTTCATACAGAAGAAGTCAAATATCTCTAAAACCACACCACCTAGAGACAAACCACTTGGTACACATATAGAAAACATATTCAATGAATAGATTGTATTAAATTTATAAGGTTAGGGTTCTGAATTTCTATTAATTTTGAATAAAATAAACGTGTTGCACTGCGCGTACCGGCAAACTCAAAGCATTGTCAATGGCCGTGTAGGCCCACCACTACCAATGCGCCACCAAGTGTCGGAAAATGAACTATGCCACATGTCCCCCATTAAGGTGAAGCGGCCATAATTCTGATAATCAAATCTGTTTTATTATAGAAGCTGCCACATCCCCTATATAATGCTGTACTCGATAGGAAATTGATAGCCTTTAACTGGAAAGCACAATAATAAATTCTATTGGACAGAAAACAACTCAAATAGATTTGTCGGTTTTTACACATAAACCCTTCATATGTATATACATATTATATATATACACATATACATTATTGCATACATATATGTGTACATTCATAAATATATACATGTGTAATATATATGAGTGTGAATACAATGGAGAGTGGAGATGACATGGCGTCCTTAGTTTCGTACACATAAATAAATATTAGCAAATAGAAAGATATGATGAACTAGAACAGTCCAATATTTATACTCACACAGTTAATTATACAGCACATTTGTGCATATAATATGTGTGTACGCCCACAGTAAATGCGATTTAAACTTGCTAGTATTTAATTATAAACAAAATAAATCAATAATTTTATAAGGATATTTGATAACAGTTTTAGGTGTCTCTTATTTTAATTAGTGGAAATGTACAGCAAAATGGCGACCTACTCAGTGTGAGGGGTATTAGGGAGATATTTGCAAGCATGTGTTTTAAAATAACTAGTTTTTATTATAATTGAACATGTACCACATATTGAGATAGCATAATTCCAGACTTATTAAGCATGTGCAATAAATATGTTGCATTTAAAATCATATCTTAGGAATAAGATATTGTCTTTTAAACCGTAATATATCTTGTCTTTAACGCATACCTATTCCAAGAGGGGGAATCGGGAAATTGCAACAACAAAATCAAAGTCAAGTCTAAAGATCTAGAAAATAAATAAATTTTAGGATAATTATTTGTTTGATCCATCAGACACTGAAGAACCATTTACACGTGTGGGATTACTTTGTGGATAATTAAATAGTTGAAGAGCCATAGCCCTTTTCAGCTGGTAGTTATCGGGGTCTGGGTCATTGAAGTATTATAGTGGCACCTCCTAGCGGGAACTACCAGGAACTACATTTACCATGTGGACTAGCGTGCGTTGGATCATCATGCATATAGCCATTGTCGGTTATGGGGTTTGAGGCCCGAGTGCTTCCTAGTATCGGGTGTGAATTCCTTGATTTCTATCACAGAATCCCTTCTGATTTTATTCCATTATCGGGCATTAACTGCTTAGAATCGACTTCGGAAAAATTCATTTGGGTAAACCATGTATATTAAAAGCTTCGTCATAATTCTAAGCACCCAGAATGATTGAATTATTTTCACATATTTATTTGCATTATTTAGACTTATTATATTACCTGAAGTTGTGTATTTTATTTGGTGTTGCTATTAGGGGAAGGCTTGGGGAGGATTGAAACATGCACATCGACAAGAAAACAAAAGAGTGGGCAAATTTTACGACAATGTAGCCTGGTTACAAAAATCTATCTTTCCATCATCGATGTCCCATATCAAATGTACTCCATATCAAGAGATGCATCATTGTCTCCACACCACACACATGAACAGAACAGTCATATAAAACACAAAACATGCTTAGTGATCTTATATAACACACTTATGCATATACACTAGTACCTGTCTTCACTGACCCCTGAGATCAGCGGATCCCTGTCATGTGTGAACAGTTTTTCAATCTACCAACTCAATTTGTCTCATTTCACTGTGCCTCTGATGACAAGGTCCCTTCTATACCAGGACAACATTGGTCTCGATGCACATTTGTTCGTTGGAGACAGGTTATGGTACTACTGTAGGTCAGTACAAAATTGGGATGGATGCACATTGGTCCGTTTGAGCCAGGTACTACTGTAGGACCGATGACGGGACACCTGCTATGTCAGGACAACATTGGGGTGGATGCAGAGTTGTCCGTTGGAGACAGGTACTATTGTATTTTAATTGACAAGCTTGATGGACAGTTTTTCTTAATAATTATGATCATTCGTTCATTCATTCACACCCTGACATATGCTATATATAACTGATTTAGTTATTGCGATTAAATGACACTTCGAGTACGTCTTAGTGCCGTAATCTTATTCAGTTTAAAAAAAGATAAGAATCAATACATTATCTATAAATCACCAACATAAAACAGCGAGATATTTTGAGTGTTTATCAATATTCCCGCACGAATGTAAATCTAAAAATTATATTTAATGTATATATAATATATTACGATATATTATACTCTGATATAATACATTGTACATTATATTGTACTTTTATAATACTATATAAATGTACATTAAACATTATAGTGAGTGAGTGGATTGGAGGTTTTACGCTATGTCGGTAACTACGACTATATTCAGGGCGAGTAGACTATTATATAATGATAATACACAATATATGTACCCCAAGCAAACTTATTATAAGAGATTTAATCAACTTCTCAGTGTGCGGTCCTTACTTTGAGATATGCACACGACGTTTATTGCTGAACTTTGATTTGCTTCGGAATGACTTAGAAACTATTTGTAACTATTGATTTTGAAGTTATAACTTAGTGATCAATCGTGGCAAAACCGAGAGTATATTTTAGCAGGAATACAAACAAAATAGCTCTGTCCCAAGAGAACGACATGATTGTCTCTAGTAGTACTTGTAGGCATAGCAAGAATCCTCGGGTATGCGCGGAGTGATTTCAAATGCACCTCACCCATTCCCAATCATTCCGCCCGTCTATTGTGTATGCTTCCGCAGATGAAAAATAATGCTTTTCGATTAAATTGCAGAATGTTCTCTTTCAAGATCCCGTGCAAATGACTAGTGTAATCAATGTAGAGACGCATTTGGTGTTTTGTGTTCAATCTTTTTTCTTTTTTTTTTGGTAATGTATTTATTCATCTGAATATGACATTTGTCAGCGCCGGAACACAAAATTAACCAAATGTTTTAACTTACTAGTTCTTGTCATTAGATATCTGGGTTTGACAAGTCATGTGTAGGTTTCTTGATGATTAGGAAAAAAAGGAATTACACAACAACAAGAATCTCATCCCATACGCCACACACTCACCCACACACCCGCCCACACACATAATAGTACCAAGTTAGATAACTATGTAGTCATATAGCTCCCAACTACAATTCTATAATAAGAACATAACTGTCGAGCACTGGGCATAATTAAATCAGTAAATTTCTACTAAAATCTTCTAAAGTTGTTGTCGTTCCTCTGAGACAAAATTCTGAACAAAATACATGACGTTCTTAGCGATTTCTGGTCTCTCAGACATTGAGAATAAAACACGTTTAATTGATTATGTGATGTATAAAATAATTATGCGAATATTGCTATGTGTGTAGTTATCCAGCTATTATTGTTATTGTTATTATTGTTGTCCTTGTCACTATCTATTACTTCTGTAACGTCGTTAATGGAGGTTCCCTACTAGTACTAAGCAGCTCCCCTGTTTTGAAGTGAAACTGATTAAACATGTGGCAGAAAAGTGGTGATTGTAACCCCAAAAAAATGATTCTCAAACGAAACAAAAACAAAATACCTGTGAGCATGTTTACTCTGCAGTGACACTCAATGTGCATCTTAGTAGCAGTCTTACTTTATATGGTCCAGTGGAAGATCACTGATCAATGTCAAGAAGACGAGGAGCAGACAACATTTGTGGAGAACGCCACAAGTACTGCTGAGGTTTAGATCGCTGTCGAAGCTGTCTCTTGGATTAAAGCTGCATATTACGATGAAATATCAAATTTTCAAAACCAAAGCAATTATCTAAATTTGATTTTACATCTAACTTAGATACTGATGCACTTATTAAGCATTTGTTTCTGCGTAAAAGGCAATACTGAGTCAATTTAACAGAACCTGTTACTGCAGAAGTCTATGGTGTCAGAGTTTTGGCAAGCTTGCCAAAACTAATTTTCCATGTTTGCATTCAAAATATCTCAAAGGTTTACCATTTAAAATACAAGTAACTTTGAACTAAGGTAAAGTAGATACTAGTGATCGATCTAATATATTCATCTCAGAAAACATACAGAAATTAAAAACCATCGGACTATGCAACTTTAAATCAGCACATAACAGCACCTCAATAACACAAACATAAGGCTGTATCCATGGCATTTTGTGATGAGGAGAAGGACGGCTTTTACCATAGGGTCACCATAGCCATGGCTAAGAAATTTTGTGTGGGAAGATAAGCTAAGAAATTGTGTGTGGGATTGGACTAGTGCCCCGTACGCTAGGTAGCCTACTGGTGATTCACACAACTACACTCAATCAATCAATCAATCTCTATAGCAGTCATCGATGAGCAATGGGCCTACCACATACGCCCAGACTATAGTCTACTGGTCGGTACGAGGGATTAGTAGCGGGTGGTGGATTGCTTAAGTGACAAGCGAGTCACATTGCTCGGGTATCGCGACGATATTGAGGCGAGGGTTCGAGGAGAGGAGGAGAAGAGGTGGGGGGGGGGGGTTCAGGGGGGGGTAAGGCTGGGGGTTTTTGACACCCACAACAGTAATGAGTTACCTAGGTGATGAGGAGAGACAGTTATACACGGGCGAATGTCCACACTGGCCCTGTCTTTGCTTAAAGACGGGCTTCCTAGAGTGGCGGCAATCCAAACAAACGCGACAAAACAAAAACAACAAAGGAATGAAACATAAGGCGTAGACCAGCTGGCCTTGCCGGTTTTCTCCGCCCAGTAAAAAAAAAAAGAGCCAAGCAACATTGGCTTCTACCAATACCTGGGTTCAGTTTGAATATCAAGCCCTTAAACACTGCGAAGGCTCAAACTTTATAATGCTAGGTACACACATACCGTATAGGATTCGCGCACTAAAACTCCCGATCCGCTTAAAACTGAAAACGGGCCGATTCATTTTTCGAATCGCGAATCGCAATCGTAATGGTAGTACACACCTACCGTTTTAGCCCTAAAAATGAGTGTTTAGTCGTGAATCGCAATCGGTAGGTGTTTCTAGGGGAGTGCACACCTCATGACTTTTGGGCAGTTTTAGATCGTATACGGTAGGTGGGTGCGGAAAAACGATCGTATACGGTAGGTGTGTACCTAGCATAAGACCCTTAAATCTTCAAACCCTTAAACCATCCAATCTTCAAATCCCCAAAGCTTCAAACCCTCAAACGGCCAGACCTTCCAGTCTTCACACCTTCCAACCCCCAAACCGTCAAACTCTCAGACCGTCAAATGTTCAAACCGTTAAACCCTCCAACCTTCAAACCATCCAACCTTCAAACCTTCAGACCCCCCAGCCGGTAAACCTTCAAACCCTCAACCCTTCAAACTCAACCCTTCAAACCTTCAACTCTTCAAACTCTCAACCCTTCAAACCCCCACAATTTCAAAACTAGAAACATTCTAATCTTCCATCACCGAAACCTTCAAACCTTTCGACTATCCATCAATTTTTCGAAACCAAAACAACTCACCGAGATTTGAACTTATACATCGATTTGAAATCGTATTAAACATGCATTTCTGGATAGAAGATGTAATACGTCAGTACACAATTGAACAGGGCTATGATCTTGAGTCTGTCATTTTTTTAATTGAAGTATATTAAGTTAATTGTTACAATGTATCTTACTTCAGTTTGAAGTAATTTTGATTTGTAATGGCTAACTTTGTAGATATTTGTGCAAGCACACAGACTTAATTTTGGAGGGCACATAAAAGCTTTACGACCACAGGCTTCACCAGTAACAGGGTCTATTAAATTGTCTTAATATTCCCTTCTGTTCAGCAGAAAATGCACAATGAGTACACCAGTCTCTAAGTTGGGCATATAGGATCAAATCTAGATGAGTGATTGGTGTTTTTTTAAAGTGATGCTTTTATCGGACTATGCAACTTTAAATGAAATCTATGATGTCCAGCATTTCGATGTGCATGCCAAAATGAACTTGACATGTTTTCACTTTCAATACATCCAAAGCAAACCCATTGAAATCCAAATTACTTCGAAGTAAAGTAAAATGGAGTATAATGATCAACCTAATATATTTATCAATATGTATGGCAGAAACTCAAAACCATCGGACTGTTCAAGATTAAACTTCAGTCGTTCTATCCAGTAGGAAACTTTGCCAACCTTATAATCAAATGTCCCAGGCCTATCCTTCACTCTTGGCCCAACACTTAAAACTTACTTTGCACCTATAACCACATGCCTCCTAATGACCAAATTAGGTAGGATATTTGACATCCATTTCTTTCTAATAAATATTGCAATGAAATCGTCTAGGCAAATATTTTACACGAGATAATATACCACTTTGTGTTTGTGTATTCACCCTGTCCTCCACCTTCCATAATTCAATAATGCGAAAACAGATATATAAAGTGCTCAGTCCCAGTTGAGTCAAACCAATGACTTTAAAATTGATACTTGTCACTTCCTAGCCTGGCGCTCGGAATTAATAGGATAGGTCAAGGACTGGTTAGCTCAGTGTCAGCATAATGTGACTGAGTGGGAAATCGGGTCATGGTACTGGTGGCCTGATTTCCCAGTGGTGCAGCACTATAAACTCACCATGAGTGTGCGCTGTCAAAAGTCAGTACCCATCCTGATATGACCATAGATGTTGCTAGGACATAAACAACAACCAACCAACCAATCCAATAGATGGGAGGGTGGAGTAGTTAAAGAATGTCTGGAGAGCAGCTCCGGCCGAGATCACCAGGTGGCGTGGGCATAAATAGTACCAAAATAACCACGAGGTGGCGCCAGGTGCAAGCGTCGTTGGCAAAGTATAGGCTGAGTGTTTGCGCGCTCTGAATTATCCATGCTGAATTCCAGCATGGGCTATGTAAACTGAAGCTGTGACTCAGCATGCTGGGTCGCACCTTCAGTCTTTCCTGAGGGACCAACGGAACTTGGAAGACACATATTTCATTGCAACTGAGTAATAGTGTGCTTTAAAAAATATTACAAACCTGGAAGCTGGTATTTTTTATTTTTTTTGGTACATTAGTTGTTTAAGCAGGGGAAATTTCAGTCGCAGACAACTGGTCTTCCTCATTCCACTGCTCCTTGCCCTATCGCAATAATGCCGAGCGTCTGGCTAGGAAGCGACACGTATCAATTTTTAAGTCATTGGTTTGACTCGACCAGGATTCGAACCCATGTTCCCGTGATCTACCAACACGGGAGATGGACGATCTAACTCATTTGGCCATCCCATCTATAGCTAATAAGCTTGATAAATAAACAAAAAAACTAACTTCAAAGTGACCAGTAACCAGAAGGGTAACCTCGTCCCAACACACACCTCACCCCCCCCCCCCCTCCCCCGGACAATAAAAACGAAGAAGCGAAAAAAGATCTTGGGCAGCGTTAGATAAGCATACCGGTGTTAGTTAAATGCTTCACACTAGGATTATCTAAGGAGGCCATACGTAATCAGGGTTAGATTTGTAGGTGCGGAATTAAAAACGTTGAAGGTGTGATGAAGAAGGAGTTAATAGCATAAAATTTACTGCATATGGAATAAACGTATCATGAAATAGCCCATGACGAAGCGAAGAGACAAATAGACAACCACCAGAATTCAAGGTGAAAAACGACTAAAATGGACATTATAAAAACGCTATCTAAACTAACATAGAATCATAAAAGACACGTGAGCAAACAGACAGGATGCGCAAAATCAGGAGACAAATTCTCTCCATAACAAAACCCTGATCTATAATATTAACCATTTACAGCTAAGTTTTTCCTGTAACCCCCGTGTGAAGTTTAGCTCAGAATTATTAACGCATAACAGCAGTATGTCATTAGGATATTCGATTTATGTCAACTTTATCATTTTTATAATATATTTCCAAATAGGTTATTATAATAGGGTTCCTAGTTGTCGTTCTTTTTAACCATTTGTGATTAACGGAGATTAATGCAAAAATTAGTTTTGATTTAAAACAATTAAAACATTAATGATATAATATTACTGGGGAACTGATTTTTATTTGAAATAATAACAATTAATAGAGATTTTATTTGTATTTGAAATAAAATAATATATTAATAGATAAATTATCTTTAATTAACATAAACACTATGTTAATACGCAAAATTATATTTATATTAAATTATAGTAATAATAATAATAAAGCTGATGTTAATTTAAATATTTTAAATCTGATGTTAGTTTTATGCCTTTATTAGTGTTAGTGTTGAACGGGGTGGGGCTATGTTTGGTATTGGATTGTGTCCCATTATTGGTGAGGTGGGTTGGGGGACTTACCTGCGCTGTGAAATCTAGAGATGCCTTTCGGGTGATCTTTTGGGTTGGCAGATCCCGCCGTCGCCGCTGCGAACGCTGCAGTGGCCGCTGTTGAACTGGACCTGTGTAGAGAATTGCATAGACAAGTTATCTTATTGGTTGTCCATCGGTGGCAATCTTGAACTGGACCTGTGTGGACAGTTGCATAGACAAGTTATCTTTTTGGTTGTCCATTGGTGGCAATCTTGAACTGGACCTGTGTGGAAAGTTGCAAACACAAGTTATATATATATATATATATATCTTCTTGGTTGTCCATTCGTGGCGACGATTGGTTGGTTGGTTGTTGGAGTTTTACGTCCTGGCAACATCTAGGGTCATATCAGGATGGGTACCGACTTGTGACAGTGCACACTCATTGCAACTTTATAGTGCTGCCTGCTGGGAAATCAGGCTGCAGGCACCATGACCCGATATCCCACTCACTCACATTATTCTGACACTGAGCCAACCAGTCCTTGCCCTATCCCATTAATGCTGAGCACCAGGCTAGGAAGCGACAAGTATCAATTTTAAAGTCATTGGTTTGATTCAACCGGAAACCGAACTCCCGACCTTCCGCATGAGAGGCTCGCGCTCTACCGATTCGGCCACCGTGCCCATGCAGCTTAAAGTTGCATAGTCAAATGGTTTTGAATTTCGGTAATTTTTCTGAGATAAATATATTATTTCGATCACTAGTATCTACTTTACATTAGTTCAAAGTTACTTTCATTTTAAATGGTAAACTTGTGAGATATTTAGAATGCAAACATGAAAAATTAGTTTTGGCAAGCTTGCCAAAACTCTGACACCATAGACTTCTGCAGCAACAGGTTCTGTTAAATTGACTCAGTATTGCCTTCTACGCAGAAACAAATGCTTAATAAGTGCATCAGTATGTAAGTTAGATATGTAAATTCAAATCTAGATAATTGGTTTGGTCTTGAAAATTTGATATTTCATCGGACTATGCAGCTTTAAGGAGTAAAGCATCAGGTTCTCACCTTCGTTTAGAGGCCCGTGATGACGTCACAACGGTCCCTGCTTTCGCCTGCGGCGGAGATCCTTCGGCTGCTGCAAAGCTGCTACGTGGGGACATGAAGGTACTGGCCTCAGAGGCTTCACTGCCGCGTTTCCCTGGTGGTGAGAAGGAGTACTAATTAGCATCTGACTACTGTCAAGAGGTGGCGAAACCAGCTGGACTATGTGTAGGTTCCGTATGATTTATATAGCGATATATATACATAAATATATATATGCATATATGTGTGTATATATATATATGTATTTATATATATATATATATATATATATACACACATATATATAGATACATGCATATATGCATGTTAAATAAACATATATATATCGAAAGCTTTATATATATATATATATATATATATATATATATATATATAAAGCTTTCGATTGTCACTTATTATACACGTGCCCGATATGAAAATAAAACCGCTTTCATTACATCTCCTTTTGAGTAATACTTTCTCCTCGCAAAGTATTAATTGTTTGAATACTAAATATTTGAATTTAAGATTACAATGTAACATTTACTCAAGCATGCCAACTAGAGATTTGCTGAACATGCTCATGTACATATTTTTTTACAACACAAATCTACAGTGCAAAACAAGAAGGACAAAGACAGAAACTTAACGTAACGGATATTGGTCTACTAATTAAATCAATTTAAGCATGATGGAGTTTAAATGACAAAAGAAAGAATTATCAGTGCTTACTTAGGATATGTGACAGACATAGTTAGTAGTATATATAGTAATATTAAAAATAATATTACCTTTTCTAAGGTACCATCATAATCTATCCACAGACCTGACAAAACAAATCTAAAATGGTTCAATTTCGACCATTTGAGGAAGGAGTATTGTGAATGTGGTCACTTTATTTTGTACAGGCCTAAATCAAGCAAACGTCAACCAAATTAGGTAATATAAATGCTTACATGTACTATTATACATGTGTACATATATAGCTATCTATAATTTGCAAAGGTCATATCACAAGTAAGAATTTTTGCTGAAGATACTGTATAGCAATTTGAGTAGTTTTTGACAAGCAACTTTTAGCAAAGAGGTATTTCTTATACTTTCATATACGATTAAATAATTGATAAGGAAAACAACAACTTATAATAAAGATAAAAGGTTGGCTACCCTTTTGAACTAAAAATTGGGGGTGGGGGGGGGGGTCTTTATGCTGGAATTGCCTAATACTAACATTGAGATGCATAGGGCGGAGTTTGCAATTGGATGTGGAATATATAGCACACCACTTGACACACATACACAGCTATACACAAACACAAGCGAAGTATTGCTAAAGTAACAACGAACAAAACATGGAAGCAACTGAAACCCAGGATGCTGTTTTCTGCTCGCGCTGAAGTTATATATATGCTATATAATGTATATCATATATAAAATATATATAATATATACAATATATACAATATATATATATAATATATATACAATATATATATATATATAATATATAATATATCATCTATATAATATATATAATCTATATAATATATATAATCTATATATATAATATATCATGTATATAATATACAATATATATAATATATATAATCTATATAATATATATATAATATATCATGTATATAATATATATAATATATCATGTATATAATATACAATATATATAATATATATAATATATAATATTATATATAATACTAATATACAATATAGCTAATATAAAAAAGATATAATATAGATAATAGCTGAGGGAGGAGGCGGGAGGTTAGTAGTGGTTTAAGTGGGTGCATTGCGCTACATAAATACGGTGGTAGATAGGATGGACGTGTCTGGTTTGATGAAGTGTGCCAGGGATAAAGGAACACCTTCACAATTATCAAGTGGGCATTTTTACACCGCTACACCGGGGCGCAGCCGGTGACGGGGGAATGTGTGGTTGTGGCAGGGGAGCGAGGGTTACCTGAGCGCGCCTTGGAAAAGGTGTTGATGATATTGGGCGAGGAGAAGCTGTAACTGATTGGGGACGGGGGCCGCTTCGCCTTGGGCGACGAGACCGGGGAGCGGTGCGGGGAGGGCGAGGTGGTGCGCGGGAGGATGGGCGAGCTGAAGCCGCCCGACGGCAGGCAGTGCGGCGACGTGGCGCGCCGGATCGGCGAGGCGGCGCGCCGGGGGCTGGTCGCCGGCGACAGCACGAGCGCGTCCATCTGGCTGCTCGGCGGGATCTTGATTGGCGGCGGGTTGAACTTCTTAGTCTTGAAGCGCATCTTTGGTACGGTGGCCTTCTTTGGACTGGTGAGCGGCGAGCCGGCCGGGCTGGAGGCGGGCGACGTGGGTACCAGCGTGTCCGAGCTCGTCGTGGCGCTGAGTACGTACGGCGACGTGCCCAGCGAGCCGAGGGCTACCAGGGTCTCGGACGACGCGCCAGCCGACATCGATGACGGCACGGTGAGCGTCGTCTCCCCGCTGCCCAGGCCACGGATGTAGCCGAGTCCCGACAGGTCGATCAAGTCGTCCTGCCGGTCGGGCAGGTCGACTGTGACGCTGGTCACGGTGACGGCCTGCACCTCATCCTCAGCCGACTCGGAGGACTCGGACTCAGTGACTTCGGTGAGGAAGTCATTGGGCTCGGACAGTGTTTCACATGAGGCAATGGGGGCAAGCTTGGGCTTAGGGGCAATGAGCAGAATTGTTGAATCCGGCTCATCAGCACTTGAGCTAGAGCGGTCCCCTGAGTCTTGTCGCTCATCTGGAATAATATAAAATTAGGGAAGACTTGACATAAAGAGCGCCTCCGCTATGAACCAAAGTGGGGGACAAAAAAAAAAAGAAAGGACGGGATTTAAAAAATAAAAAAGCCCAACCCAATATACACATGGACGCCTAGTTTGAATGTGTGACGAGGGGTACGTAGGGTTGTTGAGGTAGGGGTGGGGGAGATTTGTCGGGGAATAGCGCTGTAAACAATACATGCCAACTTAATTGTGACAGCGAGGTAAAAAATGTAGCTGCAATTTGAATTGTTCATACTCCAATATAACATTTTTTAATAGGGACAACATAATCTGCAAAATTCTGACACGGTGATGCAAACCGATTACGATACAATTATCGGAGTTTTTAAAAGGTAGAATGCACATTGCAATAGCAGACACATACAGAAAAGAAAACTATTTTTGTTCAAAGATTTTGCTTGAGTAGGATGAGCCCCGGACAACCCCCGGACGAGCCCCGGACAACCCCCGGATGATAGCCTGAAATGCGGAACTCATCCTGGGGTAGTCCGTGAATAATACGTGGTCATCCGTGGCGATCCGTGGTTAATCTGTGGTCATCCGGCCTGTCTGGGTCTTATCTGGGCAGTCTGGGAGTGGTCCGTGGCTCTGTCGGGGCTAGTCCGGGCTAAACCGGGGCTAGTCTGGGCTCTTCCGGTTTAAAAATGATCCGGACTGCCCCAGACGGGACAATACCCTGGACAACACCCGGATCGAGTCCGGATTGCAATATTCCCCGGATCGCCCCGGATGTTTTAAACATTAAAAAAATCCGGGGCTGACCCCGGATGATGTTGGATCACCAAGGACCAGACACGGATCACCAAGGATCACCAAGGACCAGCCATGGATGAGCCACGTATCACACCGAATCGCCACGGACCACGCCGGTTCATGGTCCGGGGCTCGTCCGGCCCCTGATCCGGGTAGGTGTGACCTAGGCTTTTCCTGTAGATTTTAAAAGTTAAATGGAACATACAGTGTCGTGTGTAGGGTACCTCGGGTAGGTCATCCCAGTCTGTCTCTACCATCTATGTAGATGTGAAGAGAACCCCTACCTGGTCTCTACTGTCTTTATACGTGTGGGATACCGACACATGCACATCCACATCTGGCAGTCACTCCAGATGGTATCTGGTGTCTGTACACATGTGGGATCCCTTCTTTTGTTAACCTCTACACATGCACACCTACACCTGACAGTCACCCCAGACTACTTACACCCGACAGTCACCCCTGAATATTTCCACTATCTGTACACATGTAAATCCATTCATCCCAGGCTGTCAATACTATGGATCAAATATGTTTGTATGTGTGTAGGTGGAGGGGGGGGGGGGGAGTCAGCTATACTTTTAATCTCATCCAATGATTTCTTTATTATTATTCATGCACATGCAAAAACACATGCATCGTTAATCCCACCCTACACTGTCTTGACTATCAGCACAGTTGTAAGAACACCTGCTCTGATATAGTCACCCCATCCTGTATCTGCTGTTTGTATGAACCCAGGGAGAATAAGTATAGTTATAAAGTCATCCAGACCATTTCTGCGGTCTGTATGAACTCAAGGAGAATACCTACACTCATAAAGTCACCCATACCATCTCTGTCGTTTCTAAGAACCCAGGGAGAATACCTACACTTATAAAGTCACACAGGACATCTCTGCCGTCTGTATGGACCCAGGGAGAATACCTACACATATAAAGTCACACAGACCACCTCTGCTATCTGTAAGAACGCAGGGAGAATATCTTACACTTATACAGTCACCCAGACCGTATCTAATGTCTGTAAGAACGCAGGGAGAATATCTACACTTATACAGTCACCCAGACCATCCCTGCTGTCTGTTTGAATGCAGGGAGAATATCTACACTTATACAGTCACCCAAACAATCTCTCTTGTCTGTATGAACGCAGGAAGAATATCTACACTCATAAAGTCACTCAAACCGTATCTACTGTCTGTAAGAACGCAGGCAGAATACCTACACTTATACAGTCACCCAGACTGTCTCAGCTGTCGGTGTGAACGCAGGGAGAATATCTACACTTATAAAGTCACCCAGACCATTTCTGCTGTCTGTAAGAACGCAGAAAAGACACGTGCCCTAATAAAGACACCCAGGACATCCCTGGTGTCTGTAATAACCCAGGAAGGACACCTACACTTCTTGAAGCCGCCCTGGTGGTGTCCCTCTATCGGGGTCTTCTCGCCGGTCACTTCTATCTTCATGCTACCCGTACTGATACGACGCATCTTCTCCGCCTGTGGTTTGATGAGGTGCTTGGAGAGTGGTGGTGTGTTGCTGAACTGCACATGGTGCGGGGGGCTGTCCGTCGAACTCCCAGCGTCCAGCGAGTGTGTATACGGCGTCACCGTATTGATGGAATGTCTGAGAGCAAAAGGGAGAAAACTATAGCTAAAGCTGCACGATACACTGATTTTCGAAACCCAAAACATCTAGATTCTCACATATCCAATTAGGTATGAGTGCATTACAAATTTGGTCACCATGATTTCCTTTTAGGGCTGTCACATTACAAGGTTTCTTGCCAACGCGCGTCGACGTGTGTGATTTTTTGCCGCAACGTCGGGATACGTCGGGATACGTCAGGAAGCGTTACGCGCACGTTGGTAATCGTTGATGGACGGCGACGGTCGGCGACGCGCATCAGGGAACCGTCAAAGTTTTGTGCTTGCACAAAACTTTCGACGACCGACAACGCGCGACAACGGGCGGGTACCAATATTATGGCGACGTCAGAAGCACGTCGACATCGCTGGAATAACGGTATGCGAACGATATGCACACGCCATGCGCGCGTGAGGCTCGTTCCCACACGTTGCGCCAAACTGGTGCTTTTTTTGTCTGTTGTTGCTTTACATCCTACCAACATCTAAGGTCATATCAGGACGGCGCGCCAAACTTTTTTTTTTTTTCTCACAACGTCAGCCGCACGCTAACAAAACGCCAAAAAGTTTGACATCTCTCGACGATTAAAAGTGATTTTGCGCGATGGCGGCGCGCCGG